>JZKD02S2384138.1:191648-204983 GCA_000966675.3 Picea glauca
TTATAGATGCTTTTAAATATAAGTAAATAATAAAATGATACCAAAATAAATATGAATTTATATATTATTATTATTATTATTGGTTAAAAGTTGAATTGCATGTTTTTATGTTTTTTTATAGAATAATTATGAAAAATTAAATATTTTTAATTAATCCATAATAAAAATACATGAAAAATACTTTAAAAAATATAGAACATATATGTTGTTTGAAATTTAAAACATTTTAAAAATAAATTGTTTCTTCTTTATATAATATTTTTCAATATTTTAAATAAAAGTTATTGTATTTTAATGGTTAAAAATATGTGTTTTCTTATAGGAGGTTTAAATTTGAGGGTAGGATAATATTGGGTAGAGGGTTTTTTGTGCCAAAAACAAAAGGTCTCATACATCAATTTGATGTCTATCTTAAATGAGATCTTAAAATTACATTATTATTATTTTTATTACTTCACATAACCAAGTATCTTAAGAACACATTCCATTATCCATTGTTCTATACCCAAAGAACTTATTATATATTTTATTATTATTATTATTATTTATCTCTTAATTCTCATCATTTAAACAAATTATTTTATTAAATTTTTATAAAAAATATTTTTTTCTTTCATATTTTAATTTTCATAATTAAAAAATTAATAATTTATTTATTTTTATTAAATTAATAATATAAATTTTAAAATAATCAAAATCTAGTATTATTATAATATCAAACAATATAAAGTTTATCTTTTAAACATTGATAAAAATACCGATAGAATGAAAAAATTATATTTATTGTTTTAATAATATTTAACTTATTTATGCCAAAGGCATCTTAGTGTTTTTCAAATACCACCTAACTAATACCACCTCTCACATCAAACAAAAAAATTAAATGAAAAAAATAATTATAAAGAAAAAAATAATTATAAAAAACTCTCCCACCTCTCACATCAATGACAAATCAAAAGACAAATCAAAGTCAAAAAAATTAAATGAAACAAATAATTATAAACAAATAAAACCTCTCACATCAAAGATGAATCAAAGTCAATGTAATGTAGTACAGCTGTAAAAAAAAATGAAAAAAATAATTATAAAAAATTAAAATTAAATTAAATTTACATAAATTAAAATAAATTGAATAGATAAATATAAAATCAAATTTAATTTAAAATAAAAAAATAAAAATAAAAATAAAATAAATTTAAGACACATATAAAGTCAAATTTAATTTAAAATATAAAAATAAAATTAATTATTCTATTTATAAAATAAAAAATGATTAGTAATATTTTATAAAATAAAATAAAAAATTATAATGAATGAAAGTAAAATAAATAAATGAAATATAACAAATTTGTTTTGAAAACCTAAGTAAATGGATATTAGATAATTATGTAATTTTGTGTTAGCTAATTAAATTTAAAATACAATTAAATTATAATTTATTAAATTTGTTTATAAATGTTATGTAAAATATAAATATAGTGTATAGCAAATGTTTTTATAGTAAATTTTGAAATAAAATAATTTAACTCACAAATGTTTAAAATAGAATAAATGTTTCATAACAAATTTTCAAATAAAATAATTTAATTCCAATACTTTTATGATTTTTATTAACAACATTAATCTCAAAATATGTTCCTATGCTATGCTAATTACTAAAATATGTTAAAAATAAACATATGTTCCTATGTTATGCTAATTACTAAAATATGTTAAAAATAAACATGTATGTGGTTTGAAATTTAAAACATTTTAATTAATTTTTTTTTTTTTTATACAATATTTCTTTACAACATTTTAAAAATAAATCGTTTCTTGTTATACAATATTTCTCAACACTTTAAATAAGAGTTGGTTTGAAATTTAAAACATTTTAAAAGTAAATTGTTTCTTTCTTATAAAAATTTCTCAACACTTTAAATAAGAGTTGGTTTGAAATTTAAAACATTTTAAAAGTAAATTGTTTCTTTCTTATAAAAGTTACTTGACTACATTTTAATAATACGACTTATCTTAATTCTCACAACTTAAAAAAATACTTTGTTAATTTTTTATAATAAGATGTCTTTCCTTTATATTTTAATATTTTAATTTAAAAAATATTTTGTTAAATTTTTAAAATAAAATATATTTCCTTTAATTTAACTAACTTTTGGTAGAATTTTTTTTATTTAATTTTATCAAATTAATAATATATTGTTAGGACCAGGGTTTACTTGGATTGTCAAACCTCCGAAGGGCTCGGAGATTTGACAACTTACACTCCTTGTTAGATGAACAATTGTCGTCCACTCCGGAGCTCGAAACTTTGGGAGTTTCTCACCTTTTTGCAACGACAACTATGTTTTTCTGAAGTACCAAATTTCGTTTAACTTAGAGATTAACGGTTCCCATGTCTTACTCAGATCTATGGCTAGAAGAAGCTCTGGGGCTCCAAGCTTCAGAAGTTTTTGCAGCTACAACTCACGTTACCTCCAAACTAGCGAAGGTTGAACCCACAGATCTGACGATCCTTGATTAACCATCGACAATGGTCAGGATTAATTCCGAGCTGCGGGAGTTCGAGACTTTTCTCACCAAAACAAATTTCACCCACCACCTCCCGAATGGCCAAATTTTGAATACTCGAAATCTACAGACACGTGCACCCAACGTTGACGATAAGGATTTACTCCAGACTTCATAATTCTGGGAGTTCCTTAACCTTTAACTTCATAACTCTAATTCTATTGGAGTATCGAACCTTCGAAGAACGAAGGCTTGCAGATCTAACGGTTTGTGATCGATATTCAAATCTACGACTATCCTTCACTCCGGGACTTTGGAGCTTCAGGGTTTTTCAACTCTTAGATAGCTAGGACCCAAACTTGTTGAATCGTCGAACTCTTGGATCCAATGGCTAGTATTTTCCCACCGATCTACGATGTGGATTCAGTCTGTGACTTCGGGCTTCGGGGCTCACTTAATACAACAACTCTAATCTGCCAAAGTAACGAATTTTGAAGGTCATTGAGTTTAACGAGTACACATCTCTTGTCCGATTTAACGGTTATGGGATTTCAACTCCTCCCAATTAGATCTCATCTACTCACTTCTAAAATAAAGAAATTCTCCTCCTGGAAACTTACCCTCATTATCCCTCATTGAGATTTTTCACTTAGACGACTCAATCTCTGGCGCACACGATGCGTTTTCCTCCTGAGCTTGAGAGTTTAAGAGGTTTCTTGCACATGTAATGTGCTTACTCTGTGTAGTTGTACTGTCACACCTGAGCTTCGTTCTTCAGAAGTTAAGGCACTCGTGTACCTCGATTGGTCTATGTGCTCACCTTGCGTTGATTATCCTGAGATTTTCACTTCAAAAGGTCCTTCTACGCACCTCTTGCTTTGTCATTGGAAGACCTTGTTCTGTGACTCCCAGAGGAGCAATTTTGGATCTGAATCAAAATTTATTTCTCATTTTCAGAAATAGAAAAACACATAGACATGAAATTTACTTATCATAATATATTTTGATTCGAAAAATACACAGAAAGTTTACAGTCCACTCTTGGTGGTTGAGAGTTTCTCTCTTCTCTTCTTTTCTCAATCAAACTTATATATATGACAATTATGCTAACTCATAATGTGTGATTACTTGATTTGTGCATTTGAGGGATGCTTCAATTTTAATTAATGATTGATGCTTGTATCTCCTTGGGAAAAGAGAGATATTTGTTTAATGGTGACTAGTAAATATATGATGGATTTCATAAGGATATGGCACATTATATAGGTGATGGTTAATTATGATTATTATAACATTTAAGGGAAGAAAAACTTGACTAGTATTTTGGGAATTTAATGATTTAAATTGTGTTATGATTTAGTACTTTACTGATAATTAATCTTGAATCTAGATTTGAGTTGGATACGGGAATTAGATGCTTCTTTGTTCCTCATAATAGTCGCCAGTATTGAAACCTTAAATGGTCTAAATCTATCAGATGAATCCTAGACTTGAGCTTTGATTATGTGTCTTGGAGGTCCTAACCTTGCAGGACATGTTGGGTGGGTAGACATTGTATGTAAAGTTATGTGATATGGAAGATCCTTAATACATTGAAGTTGTATCTAAATCTAGTTGCGCAATAAAATGAATGAAATAGAATGTGTATTACCGAAGTATGTATTAATGTTAAAAAAAAATCTCTTATTGTTTCTCAATTATTTTATTATGTAACAGAGGGGCTGTTACATATGGTATCAGAGCAGGTTCAACCCTGTGACATTGGACTGTTACACCATCCACTGTGTTAAACTAAATGATTGAATTAGATCGTTAATACAAATCTGAAATTGTTTCGTAGGTAATCATGGTTAGAGGACACAAGGGAAGTAGACGACCTGGTGCTGGAGGAAGAGGTTTACATGCAGGGTTTACATGCACCAAATTCCCTCCCACCCTAACCACGCCTGAAATCCTCTGTATGCGTTGAATGCCTTTGCACCCCGACACTGACCACCACAGAAGAATGGGAAAAGAAGGGGGGGAGAAATCCCCCTCTTACTGTAACATCGCCGTAAACGATTTGGAGAACTCACGGGCGCATCGACCATCCTTTGAGCCACCATTGCACTTATGAGACCAATATCTGCAGGAAGAGATGGATACAAGAAAAGAATCGAACATGGATGTTGAGTCCTCGTATCCAAAAGCAGCTCAGGTCTGAATACCCGACAAATGTATCCCCCAAGCCCCGGTTGCACCTAGATATGTTATCAAAACCACCAGGATAGGGGAGCACACACAGTTCATGAGGGATCATGACCTCATAGGAAAATTCCTAAGTCTCTGGCCGTCAAAAAAGGACCTAGCTTGTTGGATCAAGGCATGGTGGAACTCCAAGGGAGATTATGAGCTTCAACTAAGCTCCAAAGGATTCTTTACAGTAATATTCTACAACATGGAGGACAAGGACCAGATCTTTGCAGGAGGACCGTATTTCTACAACTTGGCTAGCCTCTACCTATGATTCTGGATGAATCGCTTCTACCCAGAAATGGAAAAATTCGCTTATGCATCGGTATGGATTCACCTCTATTCCCTACCTCAAGAGTTTTGGCTAGAGGAAATTTTAATGGGCTTAGGTAAGACCTTGGGTAACTACGTCAAATATTCCGAAGCTACCAAACAGAGAAAATACACCTCCTATGCAAGGATATGTGTCTATATGAACAACTCCAAATCTTTGCCAGACACAGTTACCCTAGAATACCAAGACAAGGAATGGGCCCAAACCATAGACTATGAATACATCCCTTTCAGATGCAGAAAATGCCATGAACATGGGCACCTTTTCAGGGATTTCCCTCTATATTCCCCCCCCGCCTCCCCCCCCCCCCAAAAAAAAAGGAAGCTGAAGAGAAACCAAAGGAAGGATTCACCCAGGTCCAAAATCGAATGAAACAAGATCAGAAGAAGCCCACAACTGGAAATGGAAAAAAGAACCCGAATAACAACTCATTTGAAGCCCTCAATCGCCTTCCAGAGGTAGAAGAGGTGGAAAACCCCCACAAGAATGTGGGGAAAGATCTCATCAAGTGCAAGGAAGATCAACCGTCTCTAGCGCTTCAAACCCCAACAAATCAAGTAGACCCAAAGACTCACCCAGCCTCAGGGAAAGAACCAGAAAGAGAAGAAGACACAGTCATGGAAATGGATGAGCAGGACCTAACATAAATCGACCTAAACATGCCAGAAGAGGCACTCAACAAGAAGGATCTCCAAACCTTACCAGATGACAAACTTAGGAAATTTCACAAGGTATTTCTGGATTCATTAGCAGGGGCTACCTCCAGGTTCGGGATCAACATAGACCCAAACCTAGATCCAAGAAAAAACCCAAAAGAAAACAAGCGACGGGGCAAAAAATCGACTCACCAACTAATAAAAGGAGGCAGGAAACTATATGATCAACTCAGGACCGATTCACAAGCTCTCAGAGAGCTCCTTCTCACACCCACCAAATTGTTAACTATGAAGATCCTCACCTGAAATATCAGAGGCCTAAATGAAAGATCCAAGCAAAGGATTCTCTGAAACTGCATTAAAACTGAAGACCCTGATATATTCCTGATACAAGAGACAAAATGTGTAGGGAAAGATGCAGAAGATATCATCAAAATATGTTGGCGTAATTGCAAATCCTATCAAATAGACTCAAAAGGGGCTTCAAGAGGCCTGTCCATCCCATGGAATCCTTCTACAGTCATCCTTGATCAAGGCTTCTCCACTCCATGCACCATCACAACGCACTACAGAGCCATCGGTTCAGACAAGGAGGGATTGATCACAAATGCCTATGGACCACAGAACAGCCAAGACAAAGACCTCTTTCTTTAGAGCCTGACTTACCGAGGTTCCTTAGCAGAGGGTAAGCAATGGATAATAGGGGGTGACTTCAACATGATTCTCACGCTGGAGGATAAATGAGGGGGGGAAAAGCGCCTGGAGCAGGATAGCACAAAATTCCAGGAACTCATAGAGAACCTCAGACTAGTAGATATTGAGAATAGCAATGGCACCTACACCTGGACCAACAAAAGATCAGGTCACTAACAAATAGCATGCAGGCTTGATCACTTCCTCATCTCAAAAAATGTCCTTTTGGAAGGCCCCCTAGTAGACTCCAACATCCTCCTGAAGGCAGGTTCAGACCACTGGCCAGTTCAGCTCTGGGTTGACACTATTTCCACCCCCAAGCTTAAACCCTTCAGATTTGAAATTTTTTGGCTATCCCATCCAAATTTCTAGGAGTTAGCCCATCATTGATGGAGCACTGCGGAAACATAGAGGGGTACAAAAATTTATAGCTTCCAACAAAAACTCAAACATTTTAAACAACAGGTGCACAAATGGAACAAATAAGTCTTTGGGAACATTTTCCAGGAAAGGAAAATGCTAGAACAAAAGCTAGAGAACCTTTAGGGACAATTCATTCATGCAGGATACACAATCGCTCAACAATAGTAGGAGAGTGAACTCAAAAGGCAACTAGAAGAAAGACACAAGAAGGAAGAAATCCTGTGGAGACAGAAATCTCGGGTTCAATGGCTCAACGAGGGAGAGAAAAACACCAAATTCTTCCACCGTTCTATGATCCACAAATTCCTTATCAATCGCATCACGAATTTGGATAACTCGCAAGGAAACACCTTGTTAAATCATCACGAAATAATGCACAAGATGACATACTTCTACAAGGATCTCCTCTTAGAACCCAAGGTGGACCGCACCTCAGCGATAGAGCGGGTGACCCAAAATATCCCAACTATAATCACCCACAAACATAATGAGGCTCTCATGACACCAATAACTCAAGCAGAAGTGGATCAGGCTATTCAGGATTTACTCACAAGAAAGGATCCAAGTCCAGATGGTTTCACAATAGACTTCTTCCACTCATGTTGGCCAATGTTAAGGGAGGAAGTGTGGCAATTGGTGGAGGAATCACGCAGCTCAGGAAAAGTTCTTCCAACACTAAATGTCACTTTCCTCACCCTAATACCCAAAGAAGAAAGGGTCACAAATCCAAAGAACTTCAGACCGATAGCTCTTTGCAACGTGATCTACAAAATCATTTCCAAGGTCATAGCTCTAAGACTCAAGCCAATTCTACCTTTCATCATCTCCAAGGAGAAATCAGGATATGTCCAAGGAAGGAAAATCATGGATAGCGTCATACTTGTCCATGAAATCATTCACTTAATCAAAAGCAATCGTACTCCAAGTATGCTTCTAAAACTTTACCTTTCAAAAGATTTTGACAAATTAAGTTGGCAATACATGAAAGCGCTCCTATTGGATTTTGGTTTCAACAAGGAATGGGTCTCTTGGATAATGAAACTCATTTCCTCAACCTTTTTCTCAATCCTTGTCAATGGTGTCCCCTCTCAAGCCTTCTACCCTAAAGAGGAATAAGGCAAGGCGACCCTCTCTCCCCTTTCCTTTTTTTCATAATGGTTGAAGGTCTAGGACACTATATCAAGGCTTCAATTCAAAATGGATCCCTCCAAGGCCTCCCTCTTCATGGGTTACAACCGATAGCCTCCCACAACCAATTTTTCGATGACACGCTACTAATGAACATCCCCACCACACAAGAAGTAATTAAACTAAGCTCCATCCTCTCTGATTTCAGCGAAGCCTATGGCACCACCTTTAATCTGGCCAAATCACAACTCTTCTTTTTTAATTCTCTTGTGGCAATCCAAGAACACCTTTCTCAACTTCTGAACACCCTTGTCTGTACTCTTCCCTCTCACTACCCAGGACTCCCTCTTTTCGACTCAGCGGCCATAAACATCTCCTGGGACTCTCTCCTACTCTCCATCACCAACCATCTTAGCAACTGGACCTTTCGCTCCCTCAACCTTCCAGCCAAAATCGTTCTCTTAAAGTCAGTCCTCCAAGCCATCCCAGCTTACCTCTTCTCAGCCCTAGCTGCCCCTCAATCAGTCATAAAGAAAATAGGGAATCTGCAAAGAAACTTTCTATGGCATGGACACAACCCAAACAAAAAATTGGCCCTAGTCAGTTGGGACAAAGTATGCAAGCCCAAATCTTCATGTGGTTTGGGCCTCCGGGACCCTGGAAAATTAAATAGCACCATGGGAGCACAAATTTGGTGGAGATGGCCCAAAACACTAGTAGATATCTGGACAAAAATCTGGAAATGCAAATATGCCCCAAATACACACCAAAGTCAACTTATAAGAATGCAGGAGTAAATTCATGGCTCCAAGATCTTGAATGCAACCTAGAAAAATTGACCACTCATACAGGAGCATGCTTTCTAGGAAGTTCGCAATGGCCAGAATGCCATATTCAGGACAGATTCCTGGCAGCAAATGCCACCCCTTCCACTGGAGGAAAATCTACAATCCTATGAAAATCACATTCAAGATCTTGCCACTCTCAAAGTAGCAGATTTGTGGATAGATACCCTCAACAACTCTCCTTGACGAAGATGGAAATCTACTTATCAAGAACTCCAAGTGGCAATTGACTGTGACCTGTAGCACTGGAAACATGCTACAACCCAAAGGTGAATCCGGAAAAGCACAAACCAAGAGATTCTTATATGGGGATACACACTTGATGGAAGCTTTACTCTCAAGGAAGGATACACTCTTCAGGAGAAATTCCACAATCTTCAGAAAGATAGCATCTGGACAACAATATGGCAATCAAAACTCTGGCCCAAAATATCTACATTCCTCTGGCTTCTACTCCAGAACAAGATCTTAACCTAGGACAATCTTCAAAGACGAGGTTTCATTGCCCCCTCGATTTTTCATCTCTTCCATATCCAGGAAAAAACCATGGAACACCTCCTAAATTATTGTCCACTCAGTGAGAACATATGGAACCAGACCACTCAGTTCATGACAAGAACCAAATGAGTTAAAAACAATATCATAAGCACCATCAAGGATTGGTGCTCCATCTCCTTCAAAATTCCTATCATAAATAGAACCTGACAACTCTTACCAGGATTTATAGTTTGACAGCTATGGAAAGAGAGGAATAGAAGAATCTTTCATTCCCAACCCTCTCCTCCCACCCTCCTCTAGAATACAATCCTCCTGCATCTCCAGAAAACTCTTCAACTACAATTATGGACCAAGGAAGACTTCCCCACTGACTTAGGTGAGATCTCTCTCCTCAACTCTCGGGGCTTCTCATTTTCTCACTCCACCCCTCCTCAGCAACCCCTCTTAATTTCAAAATCCTTTAGTCCCTCTAAGTGGCTGCCCCCCCCCCGCCAGAATTCCATAAGGTCAACTTTGATGGTGCATCAAAAGGCAATCCAGGACACTTAGGCTATGGAGTCGTCATAAGAAACAACTTGGACCAATTACAAAGCCTCATTGCAGAAAATCTCGAATGCGACACCAATAAATCAACAAAAATTTTGGGTCTCATCAAAGGAGTGCAAATGGCTCTAGATGAAAACCTCACTTGTCTGATCATTGAAGGAGACTATAAAATCATAATAGACTTGGCAACAAAAATCTTGAATGGAGGAGATCCAGGGAAAATCAATCCCAATTGGCACCTCCTTGGCCCTCTTTACAACTTCCAGGCTCTTCTCAGACCCTCTCTAACTATAACCCCATCACACATTTGATGAAGTGAAAACAAAGTAGCAGACAGATTGGACAATGCAGGGGTTGATTCTATGCAGCAGATCATTCTCCATGATTCTAGGCAGTCCCAAAGCTCACCCCTATGGCTCCAATGCGAGGAGCTTGCCCAGCTGGTTGGTCCTAATACGGATGGGGTGCCACCTCTGTCTACCTAGAAATTCTTCCAAGTAAAAAATGAGTAGAATCTCAGGAGAAAGGGCAGTCGTAAGTGTCAGTGCAGAAAATCTTCAGCTGACAGATGTTTTTGGGAGCTCAAAAATCGAGAGTCAGGAGCTCGGATTGAGTTGTCTACCCAAGTCGCGAAGTCGTGAAATGAGAAAATATGAAATGCAAGAGAGGATCTGGACCGTTGATCTTGAGGAAATCTCGACAGTCGATCTGGTCCCGAAGGACTCGGAATTTCGGGTATCAGAAGAAGGGGAACACTCTGTTCTTCGCTACCCCGAGGCGCAAAATCCAAAAATCCAGAACGCTGGTGCTCGAGGAGATCTAGACCATTGGTGCTCGAGGATATCTGGACCGTCGAAAGATGATTTCAGGAACTCGACAATCGAGATTCAAAAGCTTGGAGGGAGTTGTTTTCCCAAGTCGCGAAGTCACGAAATGCGAAATTGCTAAGTGCGAGAGAGGATCTGGACCATTGATTTTGAGGAAATATGGACTGTCGATCTGGTCCAGAAGAACTCACAATTTCAGGTATCGAAAGAAGGGGAACACTCGGTTCTTCGCTATCCTAAGGCACAAAATCTCAAAATCTGGAGCAGCCAACAGTCGTGAAATGTGAACTCGCGATACAACCGTGGTGAAGTTCGAGGGTTCAGGTTTCGGGAAAGCAGTGCAAACCATTCCTCTGACAACGTGAAATGCAAAGTCAAGAAGAGGATCTCAGTCGTTAGCTACGGGCCATCATGGACCGTTGATCTGATCCGATGGTTTTGGGGACTTGGATCTTGGGAAACCGAGAAGAGCAATGTAATCAGTTATACTTTCAACCGCAGGCATTTTTGTGTATGTAGATAGGCTACAGCTCTTTTTGTAAGCCTTCAGTTTAAATTAATAATATATTGTTCGGACTAGGGTTCACCTAGATCGTCGAACCTCCGAAGGGCTCGAAGATTTGACAAGTTACACTCCTCGTTATATCAACAATTGTCGTCCACTCCAGAGTTCAGAACTTTGGGAGTTTCTCACCTTTTTGCAACAACGACTATGTTTTTCCAAAGTACCAAATTTCATTTAACTCATAGATTAACGGTTCCCACACCTTACTCAGATCTATGGCTAGAAGAAGCTCTGGGGCTCCAAGCTTCAGAATTTTTTGCAGCTACAACTCAAATTAACTCCAAATGAGAGAAAGTTGAACCCACAAATCTAACAATCCTTGATTAATTGTCGACAACGATAAGGATTAATTTCGGGCTATGGGAGTTCGAGACTTTTCTCGAGAAACTGAAAATAGCAATGTAATCAGTTATACCTTCAACCCATGCATTTTTGTGTATGTAGATAAGCTGCAAATAATTTTGTAAGCCTTTTGTTGAAATTAATATAAAGATCCACTTTTTATTCAAAAAAAAATAAAATTATTTTTATGATATTAAACAATGTAAAAAAAAAAAATTGAAATTATAATATTTTAAAAATAAATTATTTTTTCTTTATACAATATTTCTTTAAAACATTTTAAAAATAAATCCTTTCTTCTTATACAATATTTCTCAACACTTTAAATAAAAGTTGGTTTGAAATTTAAAACATTTTAAAAATAAATTGGTTCTTCCTTATACAATATTTTTCAACACTTTAAATAAAAGTTACTTGATTACATTTTAATAATAAGACTTTTTTATTTTGTATCTTAATTCTCACAACTTAAAAAAATATTTTGTTAATTTTTTATAATAAGATATATTTTCTTTATATATATATTTTAATGTTTTAATTTAAAAAATATTTTGTTAAATTTTTATAATAAAATATCTTTCCTTTATATTTTACCGTTTGGTTGAAAAAAATTATTTAATTTTATTAAACTATTATAAAATAATTTAAATTATTAATATTTTTATGATATTAATGAATGTAAAAAAATAAAATATTAATTTAAAAAAACATAATATGAAAAAATATTTTTTAAATATTAATAAAAAATATATATATAATATAAAAAATTTGTATTTTTTACTTTAATATATTTAATAAAATACTTAAAATACTCAACATGTAGTTTGAAATTCAAAAAATAAATTATTTCTTCTTATTACAATATTTCTCAACATTTAAAATAAAAGTGGGTTCAGTACATTTTTAAAATAATAATACTTTTCTATTTTGTTTCTTAATTCTCGCAACTTAAAAAAACACTTTCTTAAATTTTTATAATAAGATATTTTTTCTATATTTTAATTTTTTCAATTTTTTTTTTTTTTTTTAAAATCAACCATTTAAATAATATAAATTGATGATTAACGTCCACTAAAACTTTATTGGTTTATTGGACTTTAAGAGGGTAAGTGATTACTTGTGATTCTTTAGAATTTTGTCTATGTGCTCAAAAAACATTAAGAGAAGCTTTCCAAGATCACCATACTTTTGTTGAGTTAAGAGGTTAGGAAGGTTGGTAGTGTGATCAATATTTTTAAAATGAGATCTAATATGGGTATAGGATGGACAATCTAAGAGTGATTTTCATCTTCAACATTCTTAGTGTCACAAAGGTGACACACTCTTTCATCCCATGGCGTTTTAGGAATTGACCAACGCCCAATGTCACCATGGAGCTCGTGAGAATTTGTTATTATCTTAGCAATGCTTATTTTTTTCTTTACACTTGGCAAAACAAATAGATAATTTTGATATTCTAGATTAGGGTTGATTACATCTTTATAATACCTTAATTTTCTTTTTTCCTCTAACTCTTTATCACACCACATTTTTTCCTTAAATTTTGATTTGACGTTTTTTTAAATAGTATTTTATTCTGCAAAATGGTTTCTTACATGATTCCCCAATAGTTTAGCCAAGACAGGGCGTCTTTATGCCATCCTCGCTTGAGTCAATGGTGGTTATGACTTGATTTTGAAGCAATTTTAGGTAGACTCTTGTCTTCCATGTTGTTTAACTTGTTCTTATACATTAGGTA
>JZKD02S2384138.1:234930-246238 GCA_000966675.3 Picea glauca
CATGTTCATCCTTTCTGCAACTCCATTCTGCTGAGGAGTGTATGGAGTAGTCTTCTGCCTTGCTATACCACACTTCTTATAGAATTCTTCGAATTCATTTCCGCAAAATTCTCCATCATTATATGTTTTGAATACCTTTATTTTCTTCTATGTCTGATTTTCTACCAGAGCCTTAAACTCTTTAAATTTATCAAATACCTTAGATTTATTTCTAAGAAAATAGATCCATGTGTTCCTTGAAAAATAATCTATGAATGAAACATAATACACAGACTTACCTAGTGATGGAACATGCACAGGTCCAAACACATCGTTGTGTATCAACTCTAAGATCCCCTTTGCTCTTGTAGCACCAGATGGGAATCTTACTCGATTTTGTTTACCATATATGCAATGTTCACAGAAATCAAAATCCAGAGTGAAATTAGACATACCTTCAACCATGCCTTTAATGTGTAGTGTTCGAAGGCCCTTTTCTCCAATATGCCCCAGTCTTTGATGCCACAACATGGTATTTTTTTCAGGGATGGTATTGGTCTTGGCTTCTTTATTTGTCTACTCAAGGACAACAAAACTGTTACACCCATTAATATAAGTTCTTCCCAACAACTTGTACAGAGTTCCACATGAAACTCCCCTCATCAACACCATTGCTCCTCGTACCATCTTGCAAGTGTTCTTTCCAAATATAGTATCCACTCCTGCATCATCCAACTTTCTTATAGATATTAGGCTCTTGGCAAGTTTTGGAATGTGCAAAACCCCAGGGAGAGTTCTAATCCTTCCATATTTTAGCAACAACTTAACCCTTCCACATCCCATGATTGTGGCTGTCAAGTGATCTCCTAGGAATACATCACCACCATCGTGTTTTTCATATTCAGAGAACCACTCCCTATGAGGGGTCATATGGTATGATGCACCTAAGTCGATCAACCATACATCACGATCTTCATGTGTACCTATAGATGATAGGTAAACATCACCTCCTTCTTCAGTGGAGGTTTTCTCCTCTATGGAAGAGGTACTATCAGGCCCCTTTGGTTTATCAACCTTCTTAGATTTGCAATATTTCTTATAATTCCATGTTTTACCACACTTCCATCATTTCCTCAAAGATTTTCCTGGAGACTTAGATCTACCTGTAGATTTAGATCTCCCCCCCGAAGGCTTACCATGATTCCTGTCTTGGGTAATACCTCTTACAAATAAAGCATATATGCTATGACTATCCATGCTTTTCCGCCTCATCTCTTCAGATAACAAGGATTAAACTACATCCTCATACTTCAATGTAGATTTAGTGGTACTACCAATTGCTACAACCAGATTATCCCAAGAGTCTGGAAAAGAACATAACAAAGTAATACACTTATCTTATTCTACAATCATAATATTAACAGAGACAAGTTGACTTACCAGAGTATTAAAGGCATTTAGATTTTCTGTCACAGAATCTCCATCTTCTATCCTAAGATGATACAACTTCTTTCGAATAAATAACCTGTTTACCAGGGACTTTGATTGATAAAAATTCCCCAACTTATCCCATAGTTCCTTGGGTGTAGATTCTCCCAAGACATTCAACAACACCGAATCTTCCAAGTAGAGTTGAATAATACACCTTGCTCTTTTGTCCAACTTCTCCCAATATTCCTTTGACATACCAATAGGTGGTGTACTAGTAGTTTGTGTACTAGTAGGTTGTGTACCAGTAGCCTGTGTACTAGTAGATGATGTACCAGTAGGCTGTGTACCAGGATCCACAACGATCCATTATTCTTTGTCTACAAGAAGGTCCTCCATCTTGAGCTTCCATAGCTCAAAGTTTTTACCGTTGAAATTCTCTATCTAGATTATAGATGAGCTCTCCATTCCTCTTTCTATACTTGAATCTCCACTGCAAAAGCTCCCACTAAACCCAGGTTTATCAGAAACCCAAGATAAACTTGATCTATCAAGACTGAGCCAAACCCTCAACAACAAAGGCATCCCTCTGAAGCCAAAAACGAGCTCTGATACCACATGTAAGTTTTAAAATTGCGAAGTAAAGAAATGCATATAGATTCTTAAGAAAAACATAAATTAATCAATGGCTCATTCACATAGTACACAGAGATATATACTGGACACCCTCAACTAGGAAAACCTTTCTTATATTCATTATATCAAATTTCACCATTCACCATACAATATATATATAATGCTTTTAGGTATTCTGTAGATACCAAAGCCCTAATCCCTTAATTCGGGATTAATTTAGAAAACCACTAAAAATAGAAAAATCCACTAAAAATAGCAAAAACCGCCCAAAACAAAATTTCAGGGTGCTGCCCCGAACGCTGCGTGTAACCAAGGGGGGCCATACCTGCCCCCCATGGGACCCCCCTAGGAAGTGTCTGATGCACACGACACAAAGAGCACTACTAGAGGGATCTTCAGATGCAATTGTCGAACCTGACGCGCCCACACACACACATGCAAAGAATATAACATATACCCAACACTACATTGTATATACAATGTATGTGTGTCATAGTTGTGATGAAAAATCCCTCTTTTTGTTCATTGTTTAATCAATACTATAAAAATGAATTTGATGAATGGCTCATGCGTCCCTAAGGAAATTTCTATGATCTTGTACCTTGTTGTTTGACCCTAGAGCATTCCTTGGACAACCATGAGAACCATACTTCATGTTACAAATTCATTTGAAATGACCATTGTTATATCACATATTTCATTTGTGATTCCATAAATCCCTCTTTTTCGTTGATTGCTTAATCAAAACCATAAAATTCCCTCTTTTTAGTTGAATTCTTACCTTCATGGAGTCATCAATAGGGTGTTTACAATGTCTATCAATGTAGTTTTCCCCCACATCCAAAAGGATAATCAATAAATAAGGTTCAATTACAAGAGATTGTAATTGCAAGGAATCGAGTGGAGCCATCAATTTGTCGGTTTTTAGTGTTCCCAATGAATGGATGCATTGTTTTTTACATGGAATGGGACAATACATGTACCTTCTTACTTTTCTTCCTTCACTTGATGTGGGCCTGGTCATTCCTAGCCTTGAATTGAAAGTTATCCCTAGTCTTAGGCATCACCCTTCATGACACTTATGACCAAATGATTAGATCACAAGGTTGGAGGCATATGGGCATTGAGATGAGGCTTTATAACCCTACAGTAACAAGATACATTAATTGAACTTTGACTAGATTGAAAGGCCCCTTCTTCCCGTGAAATGAGGTACATTCCCTTCTTGGGTCAATAATCCCGAAAAACTAAAATATGGGGAAACAAAGGCGAAGAAGTAATGGAAGGTGAAAAGTATGAGCAATAATGGTACAATGACCCTTTAAGGAGACCCCCTAGTAGCAACCCTTTCCATGAGGGCGACCACTTACCAGGAAACCATGACACACACTATGGTGAAATAGGGAGAAAAACATAATTTCCAAGAAAACATTTTCAAAATCAAGAAAGGACTCTTTGCAACATGTTCAAATGATTTATTTATTATAATTACACTTACTACAACCCTGGGCTTATTACCTCATGGAGAAAGGCCTTTTTTCCTCCATGAGAAAATAAATGCATTTAAAATTACCAAAAAATAAAATAAAAAGGGAATTAAATTGTCACAAGAAGTGAATCAAATGATGACATAAAGGAACTATTACAATTCCCACTCATATTTAATGCATAAGAAAAAAATGAGTTTTCCCTCCAATGGATGTGCCCCTATAAGTGAAACATGTTAGTTAGAAGAGACTTGTCCTCACATTCCTTATTTTCTTATTTCCTAAGGAAAGGAAACTAGGTTCTTTACACATCTCCTTTCAAAGCAGGCTTGTCCTCGAGCCACTTTATGGGAAACCAAGCTCTATAGATATCCATTCTCACATAAATCTTATCCTTAAGCCACCCAAGAACCATCTTTGTAGTTTTCCAATATTGTGTTCCAACAATGCCTCAAAAACCCCTCGCAAGATGTTGGGAGTAAATACTTCATTCTAGTAAAACATTGAAAGGCCCTACTAAAGCATTAATACCTTTTTTTTTAAATCTTTAAACATATCTATTATGTGATGAAGACAAAAATTTGGTGTCCTTTGAATCGTTGAAACTGTGGGTTATGGACCCATATAATGGACTGTAACATTCCTTGTAGCAACCTAAAATTCATTCAACAGTACCCTGGTGTCATTGTCATTCTCCTTTGTGCAAATCTGCGCTCCCCAAATGTCGATCCTTTACCCATATGTTCCATAACTTTGAACCCAGGTCTAACTTTCTGAATGACCACATGTTTTGACCGCACGCTAATCCAAAAGGTTCTTAACTATCCACCGTAGGTTTATTTTGATGATAGACGGTCCACATCATTTCGGAGGGGGGCTGACTCTTGAATCAGATATCGAGACAGGGGACCCCATAAATCCACCTTATACTGATGCATGGATTTCTAATCCTGCACATGCTCTTATTTTGGGCGATTGACTTATGGTAATTCCCTCGTTGTTTGTCATGCAAAAATCCTATATCGACATCGATCCATTCTGTGATGGATGGTCGATCATTCACCGTACTAGAATATGATCATTTCAAAGTATCTCGGAGTTGCAACTCTGATAGATGGCCTATGTCTCACACTTACATCCAAACACAATTATGCACACAATCACGCATGAAATAGAATGCACCATAATACATACTTACAAAAATTCATTATCTATCCGAGATCGAATTACACTATGGCCTCAACGGTCTCGATCGACTCTCGGCTAATCTACACACTCGCCCTGGTATTACATTATGCAGGGACCTCCCCCAAAACACCTGAAGGTTCATAATTTATAACAATTAAAACGTAATAAGGATCATATCATTGAAAGGATCCGATCTGACTCCCAAACATCACTCACAATCAATTAAAATATGCTTAACATAGCAGTTATGAAAAACAAATTAAATCAATTGTAGAGGAAATTGTATCCTCCAGGCCACATCCGCCTCTAGAAGGTTCAAATTTCAAATTTTGACTTGGCGAGGGCGGGGGGGTTGATGCTCCTACATCAGACTCCTGGGGTACAAAAATCTTCATGATCTCCTGATCATGTGTCATCATTGTTGCATCTCGTTCATCTACTTTGTATTCATGTATCACTGAGCTTGCCCTTACACCCAATAGTGAGCTGTAATGAAGCCTCCACTTTCATAATCATCATCGTCATTGTCGTCATCATCATCATTTTCATCATCATCGTCGTTGTCATTGTAATCAACATTTTCATCCTCCTCCTCCTCCTCCTCATCATCATAATGATCATCATCATTGTCATTGTTGTCATAGTTATCATCATCATCGTCATCCTTGTCATCATCATCATTGTGGTTGTCATCATCATTGCCATCACCGTAATCAACGTTGTCATTGTCCTCCTCATCCTCCACATCATCATTGTCATCATCATCATCATCTTCTTATATGGTTCAAGTTATATAGGGGTTACGAGATAGGGGTTATGTCAATAAAGGGAGTCACAAATTGGTCCCATAGAGTAAGATAATACCTAAAACAAACACCTCAAATTGTCTAATAAAGAAAAACTTGTGACTAAGGACCAAGGGGAAGAGGAGAGGAAAAAATGGGGAAACCTACCTAAGCACTAAAAATCCCAGAAGATTTTATATCTATTATGAGGAAATGTGACTAAAGAGAGAGTGGTCCAACATAGAAAAGTATTTATTAGTGACAAATAAACTCCTCTTCAAAAAATAATTTACTCTCCACAATAATAGACCATCTAAGGTAAAAAGGAAGATAGGTTAGAAATTGGTTTTATCATAATTAAATTTCATTATTTGTAAAACCACATCTTAATGTTTGGAGGACAAATGAAGTTTGTGGGACGAGACAGAAAACATATGGTAAAATCTAATGGTAAAAGGGAATAATTTTCATTTTATAAAATTCCAATAAATTTAATTCAATAATAAAATAAATTTAATTCAATTTATAAATTTAATTTAATAATATATATTATATTATTATATAATATATAATAATAAATAACAAATAACAAAAAAAAAACAATAACAACATATAATAAGAAATAACAAAAACAAAATGTAACAAAACCAAAAGAAAGAGACAAAAATTGTGTTTGAAGATATTCGAGCTCACTCGAGACTGCAACAAGGAGACAAGACCACCATCGAGGAGGCTCTATCTGGCCATAGTGTGAGCGATTACTGCAACAAGGAGACAGGATCACCATCGTTCCCACACGAGCCCACCATCAAGGAGGCCCTATCTGGCCATAGCGCGAGCGATTACTGCAACAAGGAGACACACCATCATTCCCACATGAGCCCACCATCGAGGAGGCCCTATCTGACCATAGTGCAAGCGATTACTAGTGAGAACCTCTACGAGAACATGAGCCCACCAACAATACTACCAAACTCGGTGAAAACCTCTGCATTTTAATTTTTCTAGGGTTATTTTTTATGTCAAAATGGTTTGTTTATGCGTGAGCGATTCTTTGGACATGATTTTGGGGTTTTGATATAGGATGGTGGTTCTAATATAGGGCCCATGGAAATTCCAGCTACATTTTCATTCTTTGAAGTAGTAAATGCATTGATTGTTTTGAAAATGAGGCACGCTTTCTTGCAAAACAGTTGGAGGAACTATGTCTAGAAGCTTGAGACTCTAAAAAACAAAAGTCCTATCCAGAACTTCATTTTTCCATTTTTGACATTGTCTTCAGTTCTGTTACTAATTTACCAAGTAACTCAAAGAAAAAGATATGTTCTCGACACTTTAATTAAATTATAGACTCCTTTCTTATTCCAATAGCAACACTGTGTGCAAAATGATCAATTCCATATACAAATCGTAATGATTTTAATGTTTCATGTAGCATTGCTAGGTACTGAAGCATTGTATCATCTAATGTACGAATAAGTGCCTCTACTTTGAAACTCACTGTGAAACTTATGCACCTCTCAATAGCTACTTCAAGTAAGACAATCACTTGTGGAATAAATTCTTCCATCCTCCTTACTGTATCACTAAGCTAAACTCCTTGAACACCCACACCATGAGGAAAAAATCCTCGCAAGTTTAGAGAAACAATCTCAGCCAAAAGAATTACATGTTCCAATTCACTATACCTCTGTTTATAAATCTCATATGGTAAATAAAAAAACCTTAAATTATTTTCCACAACTGTTATATCAACAACTGAAAATATGTGATTAATATTTCTAGCAAAAGCTCCAGTCATATTATGCAATTCAATTAATGTCTCAAGATTTTTAGTCTTAATTCCAATACTTCTTAAGGTCTCTCCAAGTGATAAATGTGATAATACTCCTATCAAATTACTTATTCCAATCGAGGCTTCCCCAAGTGTACCATCAATATGAGAAACAAAGCTCGCAGATATCATTGACATTGTCTCAATCAACAAATTTGGTACTAGCAATTTATACTCCTTTAGAAATGCAGTCATGCACCATTTCTATTCTTTCTCTAGCTCATGAAGAACCTCATCATAAAAATGAGGTAACCAGCTCAAAAACTAACTATAGTTTTCATTACTCATGGAAGAAATAGTTGTTGTTTGCATTTTCACATTTTCAAACTATGAAACTTCACCAACAACAAACAAGCAATGTCTCATATTAGCTAAGGCTTCTGCAGCTCGAGAAAGGTCTTCATTTCACTCAGGTAGAGAGCTCACCGCTTGCAATCGCCAAATTATTATTTTGAAATGTTTTCATCAAGCATGGTACTAACTCTGGTTACTACTGCTTCAAAAACCCTCACTGAATTGCAATATTGACATTTGTAATTCTTCATTGATATACATGGTTCTCTTATTACCTATATAGTATTGGGTCAAATATCTACTACTTATTTTTCTATGACACCAACATGATATGGTAGCAACATGTCAATCCCACCAAATATGGATCTTTGTGACACATGACTTGACTACATATGGTTGATGTAGGTGTTAATATATTAGGGAAAAAAATAAACCACATAAGTTGTACGATGGGCCTTTAAATCCTACTATATAGTGGTCCATCAGAATCACTAGGGTTTATTTCCCTTAGATCACTAGCCTATGAAATGTTCCCTAGGACCAATGAACTCTTATACTTTCTCATATGATCTGAAGTTATAAACACAAGATATCTTTTATATGGGTTTGAGTAGTCAACTATTGTTAAAGTTTTACTTATACAGTTAGAAATTATGATTCTTCTTTATTATTATAATCATTTAGCACATTAGCTGCATAAATAAGATCACTGCAAGAGAGGCAATCACAGAAAAAATAGAGACACACAAATTATCCTGGGAAACCCTCATGGGGGGTGGGGGTCCAATAAGTCATATTTTGATTGATAGGAACTACTAAAGTAGCATTTATCACATTAACACAACCTTACACCTTGGAAATACTTGGGAAATCATAATATCATAGGGATAATGCTCGAGTCCATTATATGTGCACATGGGTCATCACCTATTGACACAATATGTTAAACCCCTACCTTCAAATTCTCCCATGACTACCATAAGAGATTAGGTGAAGCCATTGAGAATGGATCCTTATCCAAGCTCTCTCTCTCTCTCTCATGAGTAGTAGGATGAAGGAGGAGGGATGGAAACTATAGAGGAGGATACTGAAGACATCCAGTTGGTCGATTATTCAGACGATCCCAAGGAGGTGGTCTAATGTTTTTAGTATACAAGTTAAATTACCAAGGCTTGGGCTACTAGGAGATTAAAACTTGTCGATTTTTGAAGGGGGGAATCCTGGAGTTTCATTTTTGATAGCCACAAAACCTTTGGGTTTGAATAATTTTGTGGATTCCATTGGCCGACTCGCCCAACTTGCTGACTCACGCAACTTGTTTGTGTTGGCTTTGGGAAACCCCAAGTTTATTTCCAGATGTGAATTATGTCACTGGCTCCTCGGTTTTGTTGGTTGAGTGCCTCTTGCTTACTCGGCTTGCCTTTGGGTGCCCCTCTTTCCAACTTTCCTTGCATTGCCTCTAGAAACCCTAAGTTTTCCTTGCATTCGGGAAACACCAAGGTTTTTTCCCACCACACCCGTGCCGCTGGCTCTTTCAGTTTTGTTGGTTGGGTGCTCCTCTTGCAAACATGAATTGTCTTTGGGCTCTCCTCTTGCGAACTTTAAGCAACTTTATGCAACATGAAACAATGCAACTTATGCAACTATATGCAACTTATGCAACTATATGAAACTATATGCAACTTATGAAACTATATGAAACTTATGCAACTATATGCAACTTTATGCAACAATGCAACTTATGCAACTATATGCAACTTTATGCAACTATGCAACTATATGCAACTTTATGAAACAATGCAACTTATGCAACTTTATAAAACAATGCAACTTATGCAACTATATGAAACTATGCAACTTATGCAACTATGAAACTATATGAAACTATAAAAGAGAAGACTCGCACCCCAAATCATACCAAGATAACAATAATGGGATGCCAAATATGAAATGAATCAAGTAAACAAGGACCCCAATAAGTTTGTTAAATACAATAGAAGCAAGTATATTCTTCGAGCAAAACATGGGTTCCCTAAATAGTTGCTCACTAACTTATCTTCTCATTTTTTAGAGTGTTGGTACCACAAACTTATATTTGCACGATAATTTATCTTCTTGTTTTAACGAGTGTAGGTACCACCAAATAGGTATCTGTCGGATCTATCTTCCTTGAGTGATGATCAATATATACTAAGAGAGGTTGAAAGTGAGACATGTTGTACTAGATCTACTGGTTCTAGATCAACTAGATATGAAAAGGTAAGGAAAATATTTTGTATACGCATACAATTTTTTATTGCCAACGGAGGGTCATGTAATTATGATGCTGAGAGCATAGGTGACATTGAGTTTCCCTTGAGGTATAGACATCTAGTGCAACGATGGGAACCTAAGGAGATACCTGAAGTGGACAAAAATTTCTTCATTAATGGGAGGATGTATCGCATTGCTCCTTCGTCCTTACATGGATTGGGGTTATTTTCCATGGATGGCAGAAAGGTCGGATATGGCACTGTAACTGAATTTATGGAGTATGTCGAACCATTATACAAATACAATCATTGGTTGATGTTGGTCCGATATACGCGAAGTATGCGGAAATACGGAGTTGCTGCAAATTATATACAACTAGTAGATAACAATCAAAATAAAGGGGCAAATATGTATATTGATGGAAGGCCAAAAGCTACTGGAAACATTGTGGGATTTATAAATAGTACACAACCAGTGGCAACAACTAAGAAACCAAATTGCATATTTGAGGGATGCGAAGGAAATCATATATTTTTATGTGCAACAAAAAAAACATAGTTCCAGGTGAAGAGTTGTTGATTGATTACAAATTAAATCGAATAGATGGATGGGGTGCAACTATTGGGGAAAATATCTTACATACCATTCAACTCAACCTTTGATCAATCATTGTTATAATTTATCGCTACAATATTTCAATTTTTTACTGCATATATTTCATTTTTTATTATTTATTTTATGATATTACTGCAATATTTCATTTTTTTAATGTTACAATACTTTCATAACTCTTGTTGATTAATTTATTGTGTCAACATCTTTCAAGGGTGACCATGGAAATGCACCCATTGTGCCTCAACATGTAAATGTTAAATATAGTAACAACTTATGACTACAACAACTAAATTTATGAAATTTCATTATTTATTTTCTGATATTACTGCAATATTTCATTTTTTAATGTTACAGGTGAATTTCATAACTTTTGTTGATTTATTTATTGTGTCAACTTATGTCCAGGGTGACCGTGGAAAATCACCCACTACATCTTTCCAGAGTGACCGTGGAAATTCACCCACTGTGCCTCGACAGGTAAATTTTAAATATAGTAACGCCCACAAAATGATTCTCCTCGACGATACCTTTCCAACGAGCTATCACACGCCTAAAACAGAGATCATATGTAACAGTTACGACACCAGGAAGTTGATGTACTCACTTACCCAAACGGGGCCCACATGACTTTTGGTGCTTCATCTCCTAGGGTTAGGTTTTTGGATGTCTAGGATTTTTGGCATTCTTGCTTATTGTAAAAGGGCCTTCAGAGCCTCATTGTAATCATCTTCTTGTGAATGCGAGTAGCCATCACATCTCTTCTTAGAGATAAGCTGCCACCATTCTAGCGAGTCTTTCACTTTGTATTT
>JZKD02S2384138.1:246288-267352 GCA_000966675.3 Picea glauca
TTTTTTTTTTTTTTTTCAGTGCATGTCCCCTATGAGTTCCAAGTATAGCAAGTTGGGTCTCGAGATTGTCTCTCTTGAATAAAATCGCTCTTGCACACCCAAGAAACCCTCAATGGCGGAAGAAAAGAAGAACGACGGAGAAGACGATCCTATCAATCTGTTGCTTGAGCAAGCTCTCACGCGACAGAGGGACGAAATGATGGATAATTTTTCCCACATCCTTCAATGCCTACCGATAGCATCAGGCGCATATTCATCAACCGACCACTTTGGAGTCACCTCGCCTTTCAAGGTACAAGTTAATTTTTATATTCCTGTATTTGAAGGACAGATAGATGCAGAAGCCCTAGAAAAATGGTTAACTCTGCTAGAAGGTTATTTCTCTGTTCACAATTTTTCTGACAAAGAAAAGTTTACCTTCACACTCCTTAAATCTCTCTCTCATGTCAAACATTGGTGGGAAACTTACTGGGAGCAAAGTTCCACAGAGGAGTCTGGAATATATGGGGTTTATCCCACTTGGGATTTTTTTGTGGATGTGGTAAAAGAACAGTATTACCCTGTTGGAAACTATGAGGACCAGTACATGAGATGGACCACACTGCGGCAAGAGATGGGCCAAGCAGTTCTGAAGTTCACCAATAGCTTCCATACCTTGCGCACCAAGCTAGGTATCAAAGACTCCGAGCGACATTTGGTTATGAAATACAGTGGGGCTCTACACAGATACATCCAGACCGAAATGGATTTTCTGGACATCTCATCACTCAGTGCTACTTATCGATATGCTGTTAAAATTGAGCATAAATTTAAGCACCAGAACAAACAAGAGTTTGGCTCTGAAAATACGCAACAACCAAAGTATGCCAAAGACGAACCTAACAAACAGTCTCCCGAAAACCAGTCCAAGACACAGGAAAAGAAGGGTCATGGGAAGAAAAGGAAGGACACCGGAAAATGGTGCGATTTCCACAAAATCCCTTGGCACAACACCGAGGAATGTCGCTCAAAACAGTCATTGGTGGCCGAGATCAAAGACAACTAGCCAAACCCTAATTCAGAATCTGATTATGAAAATAATGGTAAAGGACAGATCATTGACACAGACCCCACTGCTATTGCCGTGACTGCAACAATTGAACCTGAAGAACCAACATATCCTGAAGAGGGGGAGTGCCTTTTTCATTCATAGATGTGGGTGAAGGGGACCCCACTACATTTTATTGTTGATAGCAGAAGCTAGAAGAACCTCATCTCAGTAGAGGTCATCAAACACTTGGGATTGTCGATAACACCACACCCACAACCATACAACATCGGGTGGCTTCGCTAATGATGAGATCTTCGTGTCAGCCAGCAGTGTCGATTGTCATACTGTATCCATCCCTTCAAGGATGAGGTATTATGTGATGTTGCCCCACTGGATGTCTGTGATGTTCTCTTGGGCCAACCATATATGTGGAAGCACCATATGAGTCTCGACCTCGCAGTGTCATTGTTACTTTGGGGGGTCATATCTATAGAATACCAGAGGTAGTTCCGACTACTGTTCCACCAAAAAAGTGCCGCAAGGTAGTATCTCATATTGCAAAATTTAGCTTCTTCATAATCTGTTCAAAAGGGGAACAAAAGGACATTGGAACCACTACAACCTCGCCCCAAGAACCTTCTATCCAACAGAAGTAGGTCGACAAGGTTGCAGCAAAGCACAAATATTCCTTCTACACACTATCCTCTCATGTAGCCCAACTTTTTGAACAACATCAGCCTCAACAGATTCATGACAGACTTCCACAAACTGAGCAACAAGACATCTCCAACAAGGCAAGCAGTTCACCAAAACATAGATTCAGCCAACGCTTTTCCCTCTCCCCAAGGAACTCAACACAATGGAGACCATTTCTTCCTAAGGAGGGAGAATTGATCCAGGTGGATATTGGTGGCCACCCACCTTTTTTGGTTGGCTCAAAACAATTTTTTGGCAATTTTGGCAATTTACTATTTTTAGCGGTTTTTAACTTCCGGAGCCATTTTGAGGGCCCAAATGAAGGTTTTTCGATATCTAGGTTCTTAATTATAGCCAAAGGCATGATTTAGCACCCAAAATGAATCTCCTTGACGATACCTTTCCAACGAGCTATCACACGCCTAAAACGGAGATCGTATGCAACAATTACGACCTCGGGAAGTTGATGTACTCACTTACCCAAACGGGGCCCACGTGACTTTTGGCGCTTCATCTCCTAGGGTTAGTTTTTTGTATGTCTAGGGTTTTTTGCATTCCTTATTATTTTAAAAGGGCCTTCATAGCCTCATTGTAATCATCTTCTTTCAAATGTGAGTAGCCGTCACATCTCTTCTCAGAGATAAGTTGCCACCATTCTAGCGAGTCTTTCACTCTGTATTTTTACAGTCTCTGTACATTTCTTTAATTAATAGAAATCGTGTATTACTGTATATCTGTGTTTATGGTTGCATATCTGATACATTTCTGTTATGTTATTGAATATCTGCGATATCTCTATGCATTTGTTTATTATATCTCCGATCTCATTTCGTGCCGAAAATAATCCAGACCAGTAGTATCAGAGCAGGTTGTTCTTGATCGTTTTTTTTTTTTTTTTTCAGTGCATGTCCCCGACGAGTTCCGAGTATAGCAAGTTGGGTCTCGAGCTTGTCTCTCTTGAATACAATCCCTCTCACACACCCAAGAAACCCTCAATGGCGGAAGAAAATAAAAATGACGGAGCTGATGATCCTATCAATCTGTTTCTTGAGCAAGCTCTCACGCGACAGAGGGACGAAATGATGGAGAATTTTTCCCACACCCTTCAATGCCTGCCGATAGAATCAGGCGCATCTTCATAAAACGACCACTTTGGAGGCACCTCGCCTTTCAAGGTACAAGTTAATTTTGATATTCATGTATTTGAAGGACAGATAGATGTAGAAGCCCTAGAAAAATGGTTAACTCTGCTAGAAGGTTATTTCTCTGTTCACAATTTTTTCGACAAAGAAAATATCACCTTCGCACTCCTTAAAGATTTCCCTCATGTCAAACATTGGTGGGAAACTTACTGGGAGCAAAGTTCCACAGAGGAGTCTGGAATATATGGGGTCGATCCCACTTGGGATATTTTTGTGGATGCGGTAAAAGAACAGTATTACCATGTGGACAACTATGAGGACCAGTACATGAGATGGACCACACTGCGGCAAGAGAGGGGCCAAGCAATTTCGAAGTTCACCAATACCTTCCATACCTTGCGCACCAAGTTGGGTATCAAAGATTCTGAGTGACATTTGGTTTTGAAATACCGTGGGGCTCTACACAGATACATCCAGACCGAAATGGATTTTTTGGACATCTCATCACTCAGTGTTGCTTATCGATATGCTGTTAAAATTGAGCAGAAATTTAAGAACCAGAACAAACGAGAGTTTGGGTGTGCAAATCCACAACAACCAAAGTATGACAAAGACGACCCTAACAAACAGTCTCCCGAAAACCAGTCCAAGACATAAGAAAAGAAGGGTCATGGGAAGAAAAAGAGGGACACCGGAAAATGGTGCAATTTCCACAAAATCCATTGGCACAACACCTATGAATGTCGCTCAAAACAATCATTTGTGGCCGAGATCAAATACAAGGAGTCGAACCTTGATTCATAATCGAATTCTAAAAATACTGGTAAAGGATAGATCATTAACGCAGACCCCACTGCTATTGTCGCGACCGCAACAATTCAACCTGAAGAACCAATAGATCCTGAAGAGGGGGAGAGCCTTTTTCCTTCACAGATGTGGGTGAAGGGGACCCCGCTACATTTTTTGTTGATAGTGGATGCTAGAAGAACCTCATCTCAGCAGAGGTAATCAAATAGTTGGGATTGTTGAAAACACCACACTCACAACCATACAACATCAGGTGGCTTCACCAAGGACGAGATCTTCATGTCATCCAGCAGTGTCTATTGTCATACGGTATCCATCCCTTCAAGGATGAGGTATTATGTGATGGTTCCCCACTAGATGTCTGTGATGTTCTCTTGGGCCAACCATATATGTAGAAGCTCCATGTTGTTTATGAGTCTTGTCCCCGCAGTTTCATTGTTACTTTGGGGGGTCATCTCTATAATAGTTCTGACTACTGTTCAACCAAAAAAGTGCCGCAAGGTAGTATCTCATATTTCAAAATTCAGCTTCTTCACAATCTGTTCAAAAGGGGAATAGAGGGACATTGGAACCACTACAACCTTACTCCAAGAATCTTCTATAAAATAGAAGCAGGTCGACAAGGTTGCAGCACAGCGCAAAGATTCCTTCTGCACACCGTCCTCTCATGTATCCCGACTTGTTGAAAAGCCTCAACCTCAACAGGTTCATGATAGACTTTCACAAACTGAGTAACGTGACGTCTCCAGCAAGGCAAGCATCTCACCAAGACGTAGATTCAGCCAACACTTTTCCCTCTGCACCGGGAACTCAATGCAATGGAGACCATTTCTTCCTAAGGAGGGAGGATTGATCCAGGTGGATATCGGTGGCCACCCATCTTTTCTGACTGGCTCAAAACAATTTTCTGGCAATTTTGACAGATTACTATTTTTAGCGGTTTTTAACTTCCGGGGCCATTTTGAGGGCCCAAATGAAGGTTTCTCGAGATAAATATTCTAAATGATAGACAAAGGCATAATTGAGCGACCAAAATGAATCTCCTCGATGATACTTTTCCAACGAGCTATCACACGAATAAAACGGAGATCGTATGCAACAGTTACGACCCCAAGAAGTTGATGTACTCACTTACCCAAACGGGACCCACATGAATTTTGGCGCTTCATCTCCTAGGGTTAGTTTTTTGGATGTCTAGGGTTTTTGGCATTCCTGCTTATTGTAAAAGGGCCTTTAGAGCCTCATTGTAATCATCTTCTTGTTAATGCGAGTAGCCGTCACATCTCTTCTCAGAGATAAGTTGCCACCATTCTAGCGAGTCTTTCACTCTGTATTTTTACAGTCTTTGTACATTTATTTCATTAATAGAAATCGTGTATTACTGTATATATGTGTTTATGGTTGCATCTATGATACATTTCTGTTATATTATTGAATATATGCGATATCTCTATGCATTTCTTTATTATATCTCCGATCTCATTTCGTTCTGAAAAAAATCTGGATCAGTGATATCTGAGTAGGTTGTTCTTGATCGTTTCTTCTTTTTTTCAGTGCATGTCCCCGACGAGTTTCAAGTATAGAAATTTGGGTCTCAATCTTATCTCTCTTGAAGACAATCACTCTCGCACACCCAAGAAACCCTCAATGGCGGAAGAAAAGAAAAATGACGGAGCAGACGATCCTATCAATCTGTTGCTTGAGCAAGCTCTCACGCGACAGAGGGACGAAATGATGGAGAATTTTTCCCACATCCTTCAATACCTGCCGATAGTATAAAGAGGCCACTTTGGAGGCACCTCGCCTTTCAAGGTACAAGTTAATTTTGATATTCCTTTATTTGAAGGACAAATAGATGCAGAAGCCCTAGAAAAATGGATAACTCTGCTAGAAGGTTATTTCTCTGTTGACAATTTTTCTGACAAAGAAAAGATCACCTTCGCACTCCTTAAAGCTCTCCCTCATGTCAAAAATTGGTGGGAAACTTACTGGGAGAAAAGTTCCACAGAGGAGTCTGGAATATATGGGGCCGATCCCACTTGAGATTTTTTTGTGGATGCGGTAAAATAACAGTATTACCCTGTTGGCAACTATGACGACCAGTACATGAGATAGAGGTTCTCAATGATATACAAAAGAATTATTGAGCCCCCAAAATGAATTTTCTCGACGATACCTTTCCAACGAGCTATCACACGCCTAAAACAGATATCGTATGCAACAGTTACAACCCCGAGAAGTTGATGTACTCACTTACCCAAACAGAGCCGACATGACTTTTGGCGCTTCATATCCTAGGGTTAGGTTTTTGGATGTCTAGGGTTTTTAGAATTCCTTCTTATTGTAAAAGGGCGAAATAAAGTAGCCGTCACATCTTTTCTCAGAGATAAGCTGCCACCATTCTAGTGAGTCTTTCACTCTGTATTTTTACAGTCTCTGTACATTTATTTCATTAATAGAAATCATGTATTACTATATATCTGTGTTTATGGTTGCATATCTGATACATTTCTATTATATTATTGAATATATGCGATATCTCTCTGCATTTCTTTATTATATCTTTGATCTCATTTTGTGCCGAAAATAATCCGGATCAGTGGTATCAGAGCAGGTTGTTCTTGATCGTTTTTTTTTTTATTCAGTGAATGTCCCCGACGAGTTTCGATTATAGCAAGTTGGGTCTCGAACTTGTATCTCTTGAAGAAAATCGCTCTCGCACATCGAAGAAAACCCTCAACGACGGAAGAAAAGAAAAACGTCGGAGCAGACGATCCTATCAATCTGTTGCTTGAGCAAGCTCTCACGCGACAAAGGGACGAAATGATGGAGAATTTTTCCCACATCCTTCAACGCCTGTCAATAGCATCAAGCGCATCTTCATCAAGCGGTCACTTTGGAGGAACCTCCCCTTTCAAGGTACAAGTTAATTTTTATATTCCTTTATTTGAAGGACAGATATATGCAAAAGCCCTAGAAAAATGGTTAACTCTGCTAGAAGGTTATTTCTCAGTTCACAATTTTTCTGACAAAGAAACGATCACCTTCGCACTCTTTAAATCTCTCCCTCATTTCAAACATTGGTGGGAAACTTACTGGGAGAAAAGTTCCACAGAGGAGTTTGGAATATATGGGGCCGATCCCATTTGGGATTTTTTTGTGGATGTGGTAAAAGAACAATATTACCCTGTTGGCAACTATGAGGACCAGTACATGAGATTGACCACACAACGACAAGAGAGGGGACAAGCAGTTCCAGAGTTCACCAATACCTTCCATACCCTGCGCACCAAGCTGGGTATCAAAGACTCCGAGCGACATTTGGTTCTGAAATACCATGGGGCTCTACATAGATACATCCAGACCGAAATGGATTTTCTGGACATCTCATCACTCGGTGCTGCTTATTGATATGCTGTTAAAATTGAGTAGAAATTTAAGCACTAGAACAAACGGGAGTTCGGGTCTGCAAATCCGCAACAACCAAAGTATGACAAATATGGCCCTAACAAACAGTCTCTCGAAAACTAGTCTAAGACACGAGAAAAGAAGGGTCATGGGAAGACAAAGAAGGACACTAGAAAATGGTGCAATTTCCACAAAATCCGTTGGAACAACACCGATGAATGTCGCTCAAAATAGTCATTGGTGGCTGAGATCAAAGACAAGGAGCCGAACCCTGATTCAGAATCTGATTCCGAAAATACTAGTAAAGGACAGATCATTGACGCAAACCCCACTGTTATTTCCGTGACCGCAACAATTCAACCTGAAGAACCAACAGATACTGAAGAGGGGGAGTGCATTTTTCATTCACAGATGTGGGTGAATGAGACCCCACTACATTTTATTGTTGATAGCGGAAGCCAGAAGAACCTCATCTCAGCAGAGGTCATCAAATAGTTGGGATTGTCAACTACACCACACCCACAACCATACAACATCGGGTGGCTTCGCCAAGGAAGAGATCTTCATGTCAGCCAGCAGTGTCGATTGTCATACAGTATCCATCCCTTCAAGGATGAGGTATTATGTGATGTTGCCCCACTTGATGTCTGCGATGTTCTCTTGGGCCAACCATATATGTGGAAGTGCCAAACTGTTTATGAGTCTCGACCCCACAGTGTCATTGTTACTTTGGGGGATCATCTCTATAGAATACCAGAGGTAGTTCCAACTACTGTTCCACTAAAAAAGTGCTGCAAGGTAGTATCTCATACTGCAAAATTTAGTTTCTTCACAATTTGTTCAAAAGGGGAACATAAGGACATTGGAACCACTACAACCTCACCCCAAGCACCTTCTATCCAACAGAAGCAGGTTAACAAGGTTGAAACAAAGCACAAAGATTCCTTCTACACATCATCCTCTCATGTATCCTGACTTGTTGAACATCCTCATGACAAACTTCCACAAACTGAGCAGCGCGACGTCTCCAGCAAGGCAAGAAGCTCACCAAGACGCAGATTCAGACAACGCTTTTCCCTCTCCCCCGGGAACTCAACGCAATGGAGACCTTTACTTCCTAATGAGGGATAATTGATCCAGGTGGATATCGGTGGCCACCTACCTTTTCTGGCTGGCTCAAAATAATTTTCTGGCAATTTTGACAATTTACTAATTTTAGCGGCTTTTAACTTACAGGGCCATTTTGAGGTCCCAAATGAACGTTTTTCATGATCGAGGTTCTCAATTTTATCCAAAAGCATTATTGATCCTCCAAAATGAATCTCCTCGACAATACCTTTCCAACAAGCTATCACACGCCTAAAATGGAGATCGTATGCAACAATTACGACCCCGGGAAGTTGATGTACTCACTTACCCAAACGAGGCCCAAATGACTTTTGGCGCTTCATCTCCTAGAGTTAGGTTTTTGGATGTCTAGGGTTTTTGGCATTCCTTATTATTGTAAAAGGGCCTTCAGAGCCTCATTGTAATCATCTTCTTGCGAATGCGAGTAGCTGTCACATCTCTTATCAGAGATAAGATGCCACCATTCTAGTGAGTCTTTCACTCTGTATTTTTACAGTCTCTGTACATTTATTTCATTAATAGAAATCGTGTATTATTGGATATCTGTGTTTATGGTTGCATATCGTATACATTTATTTTATATTATTAAATATCTACCATATCTCTATGCATATCTTTATTATATCTCTGATCTCTTTTCTGCTGAAAATATTCCAGATCAGTGGTATCAGAGCAGGTTATTCTTGATCGGTTTTTTTTTCTTCAGTGCATGTCCTCGACGAGTTTCGAGTATAGAAAGTTGGGTCTCAAGCTTGTCTCTCTAAAATACAATTGCTCTTGCACACCCAAGAAACCCTCAATGGTGGAAGAAAATAAAAACTATGGAGCAGACGATCCTATCAATCTGTTGCTTGAGCAAGCTCTCACGCGACAGAGGGACGAAATGATGGAGAATTTTGCCCACATCCTTCAACACCTGCCGATAGCATCAGGCGCATCTTCATCAAGCGACCACTTTGGAGGAACCTCTCATTTCAAGGTACAAGTTAATTTTTATATTCCTGTATTTGAAGGACAAATAGATGTAGAAGCTTTAGAAAAATGGTTAACTCTGCTAGAAGGTTATTTCTCTGTTCACAATTTTTTCGACAAAGAAAAGATCACCTTCGCACTCCTTAAAGATCTCCCTCATGTCAAACATTGGTGGGAAACTTACTGGGAGAAACTTTCCACAGAGAAGTCTGGAATATATGGGGCCAATCCCACTTGGGATTTTTTTATGGATGCGGTAAAAGAACAGTATTACCCTGTTGGCAACTATGAGGACCAGTACATTAGATGGATCACACTGCAGTTAGAGAGGGGCCAAGCAGTTCTGGAGTTCATCAATACCTTCCATACCTTGCGCACCAAGCTGGGTATCAAAGACTCTAAGCAACATTTGGTTCTGAAATATCTTGGGGCTCTACACAGATACACCCATACCGAAATGGATTTTCTGGACATCTCATCACTCGGTGCTGCTTATCAATATGCTGTTAAAATTGAGCAGAAATTTAAGCACCAGAACAAACAGGAGTTTGGGTTTGCAAATCCATAACAATCAAAGTATGAAAAAGATGGTCCTAACAAACAGTCTCCCGAAAAATAGTCTAATTCATGGGAAAAGAAGGGTCATGGAAAGACAAAGAAGGACACCGAAACATGGTGAGATTTCCACAAAGGACCTTGGAATAACACCGATGAATGTCACTCAAAACAATCATTGGTGGTCAAGATCAAAGACAAGTAGTCAAACCCTGATTCAGAATCTGATTATGAAAATACTAGTAAAGGACAAATCATTGACGTAGACCCCACTGCTATTGCTGCGACCGCAACAATTCAACCTGAAGAGCCAACAGATCCTGAAGAGGGGGAGCACCTTTTTCATTCACAGATGTGGGTGAAGGGGACCCCGCTACATTTTATTGTTGATAGCAGAAGCCAGAAGAACCTCATCTCAGCAGAGGTCATCAAACAGTTGGGATTGTCGACAACACCACACCTACAACCATACAACATTGGGTGGCTTCACCAAGGACGAGATCTTCATCTCAGCTAGCATTGTCGATTGTGATACGATATCCATCCCTTCAAGGATGAGGTATTATATGATGTTCCCCACTGGATCTCTGTGATGTTCTCTTGGGCCAACAATATATGTGGAAGCGCCATGCTCTTTATGAGTCTTGACCTCGCAGTGTCATTGTCACTTTGGGGGGTCATCTCTATAAAATACCATAGGTAGTTCCGACTACCGTTCCACCAAAAAAGTGCCGCAAGGTAGTATCTCATACTGCAAAATTTAGCTTCTTCACAATCTATTCAAGAGGGGAATAGAAGGACATTGGAACCACTACAACCTCGCCCCAAGCACCTTCTATCCAATAGAAGCAGGTCTACAAGGTTGCAACAAAGAAAAAATATTCCTTATGCACACTTTCCTCTCATGTAGCCTTACTTGTTAAATAGTCTCAGCCTCAATAGGTTCATGACAGACTTCCACAAACTGAGCAACGCGATGTCTCCAGCAAGGCAAGCAGCTCACCAAGACGCAGATTCAGCCAATGATTTTCCCTCTCCCCTGGGAACTCAACGCAATGGAGACCATTGCTTCCTAAGGAGGGAGGATTGATCCAGGTGGATATTGGTGGCCACCCACCTATTCCGGCTGGCTCAAAACAGTTTTCTGGCAATTTTGACAATTTACTATTTTTAGCGGTTTTTAACTTCCAAGGCTATTTTGAGGGCCCAAATGAAGGTTTTTCGAGATCAAGGTTCTTAATGATAGTCAAAGGTATTATTGAGCCCCAAAAATAAATCTCCTCGATGATACTTTCAAATGAGCTATCGCACACTTAAAACGGAGATTATATGCAACAGTTACGACCCCGAGAAGTTGATGTACTCACTTACCCAAACGGGGCCCACATGAATTTTGGCGCTTCATATTCTAGGGTTAGGTTTTTGGATGTCTAGGGTTTTTGACATTTCTTATTATTATAAAAGGGCCTTCAAAGCCTCATTGTAATTAGATTCTTGCGAATGCGAGTAGCTGTCACATCTCTTCTCAGAGATAAGCTGCCACCATTCTAGCGAGTCTTTCACTCTGTATTTTTACAGTCTTTGTACATTTCTTTCATTAATAGAAATCATGTATTACTGTATATATGTTTTTATGGTTTCATATCTGATACATTTCTGTTATATTATTGAATATCTGTGATATCTCTGTATATTTCTTTTTTATATCTCCGATCTCATTTTGTGCCGAAAATAATCCAGATCAGTTGTATTAGAGCAGGTTGTTCTTGATCATTTTTTTTTCTTCAGTGGATGTCCCCGACGAGTTCTGAGTATAGAAAGTTGGGTATCGATCTTGTCTCTCTCAAAGACAATTTCTCTCGCACAACCAATAAACCCTCAATGGCAGAAGAAAATAAAAATGAAGGAGCAGGCGATCCTATCAATCTGTTTCTTGAGAAAGCTCTCACGCGACGGAGGGACGAAATGATGGAGAATTTTTCCCACATCCTTTAATGCCTACCGATAGCATCAGGCGCATCTTCATGAAGCAACCACTTTGGAGGCACCTCCCGTTTCAAGGTACAAGTTAATTTYTATATTCCTGTATTTGAAGGACAGATAGATGTAGAAGCCCTAGAAAAATGGTTAACTCTGCTAGAAGGTTATTTCTCTATTCACAATTTTTCCGATAAAGAAAAGATCACCTTCGCAGTCCTTAAATCTCTCCCTCATGTCAAACATTGGTGGGAAACTTACTGGGAGAAAATTTCCACAGAGGAGTCTGGAATATATGGGGTCGATTCCACTTGGGATTTTTTTGTGGACGCGGTAAAAGAACAGTATTACCCTGTTGGCAATTATGAGAACCAGTACATGAGATGGAACACACTGTGGCAAGAGAGGGGACAAGCAGTTTTAGAGTTCACCAATATCTTCCATACCTTGTGCACCAAGCTGGCTATCAAAAACTCTGAGCAACATTTGGTTCTGAAATACCGTGGGGCTCTACACAGATATATCCAGACCGAAATGGATTTTCTGGACATCTCATCACTTGGTGTTGCTTATTGATATGCTGTTAAAATTGAGAAAAAATTTAAGCACCAGAACAAACGAGAGTTCGGGTTTGCAAATCCTCAAAAACCAAAGTATGACAAAGATGGCCCTAACAAACAGTCTCCTGAAAACTAGTCCAAGACACAAGAAAAGAAGGGTCATGGAAAGACAAAGAAGGACACCGAAAAATGATGCGATTTCCACAAAATCCCTTGGCACAAAACCGATGAATATCTCTCAAAACAGTGATTGGTGGCTGAGATCAAAGAAAAGGAGCCGAACCCTAATTCAAAATCTGATTCTGAAATACTGATAAAGGACAGATCATTGACGCAGACCCCACTGATATTGTTACGACCGCAACAATTCAAATCGAAGAACCAACATATCTTTAAGAGGGGGAGCGGCTTTTTCATTCAAAAATGTGGGTGAAGGGGACCCTGCTACATTTTATTGTTGATAGCAGAAGCCATAAGAACCTCATCTCAGTAGAGGTCATCAAACAGTTGGGATTGTCGAAAACACCACACCCGCAACCATACAACATCGGGTGGATTTTCCAAGGACGATATCTTTGTGTCAGCCAGCAGTGTCGATTGTGATACAGTATCCATCCCTTCAAGGATGAGGTATTATGTGATGTTGCCCCACTGAATTTCTATGATGTTCTCTTGGGCCAAGAATATATGTGGAAGCGCCATGTTGTTTATGAGTCTCGACCATGCAATGTCATTGTTACTTTGGGGGGCCATCTCTATAGAATACCAGAAGAAGTTCTGACTACTATTCCACCAAAAAAGTGCCACAAGGTAGTATCTCATACTGCAAAATTTAGCTTCTTCACAATTTTTTCAAGAGGGGAACAAAAGGACATTAGAACCACTACAACCTCGCCCCAAGAACCTTCTATCGAACATAAGAAAATCGACAAGGTTGCAAAAAAGTGCAAAGATTCCTTCTGCACACCGTCCTCTCATGTAGCCCGACTTGTTGAATAGCCTCAGCTTCAACAGGTTCATGGCAAACTTTCACAAACTGAGCAGTGCGACGACTCCAGCAAGGCAAGCAACTCACCAAGACGCAGATTCAGCCAACGCTTTTCCCTCTCCCCCGGGAACTCAATGCAATGGATACCATTGCTTCCTAAGGAGGGAGGATTGATCCAGGTGGATATCGGTGGCCACCCACCTTTTCCGGCTGGGTCAAAACAGTTTTCTGGCAATTTTGGCAATTTACTATTTTTAGCGGTTTTTAACTTTCGGGGCCATTTTGATGGCACAAATGAAGGTTTTTTGATATATACTTTCTCAATGATAGACAAATTCATAATTTATACCCCAAAAATAATCTCCTCGACAATACCTTTCCAACGAGCTATCGCACGCCTAAAACGGTGATTGTATGCAATAGTTACGACCTCGGGAAGTTGATGTACTCACTTACCCAAACGAGGCCCACATGACTTTTGGCGCTTCATCTCCTAGGGTTAGGTTTTTGGATGTATAGGTTTTTTGGATGTCTAGGTTTTTTGGCATTCCTTCTTATTGTAAAAGGGCCTTCAGAGCCTCATTGTAATCATGTTTTTGCGAATGTGAGTAACCGTCGTATCTCTTCTCAGAGATAAGATGCCACCATTCTAGCGAATATTTCACTCTATATTTTCACAGTCTCTATACATTTCTTTCATTAATAGAAATCGTGTATTACTGTATATATGTGTTTATGGTTTCATATCTAATACATTTCTATTATATTATTGAATATCTGCGATATATTTTTTCATTTCTTTATTATATCTCCGATCTCATTTTGTGTCGAAAATAATCCAGATCAGTGGTATCAGAGCAGGTTGTTCTTGATCATTTTTTTTTCTTCATTTTTTTTTCTTCAGTGCATGTCCCCGATGAGTTATGAGTACAACAAGTTGGGTCTCAAGCTTGTCTCTCTCAAAGACAATCGCTCTCACACACCCAAGAAACCCTCAATGGCAGAAGAAAATAAAAACGACGGAGGAGACGATCCTATCAATCTGTTGCTCTAGCAAGCTCTCATGCGACAGAAGGACGAAATGATGGAGAATTTTTCCCACATCCTTCAACACCCGCTGATAGAATCAAACACATCTTCATTTAGCGAACACTTTGGAGGCACCTCACCTTTCAAGGTACAAGTTAAGTTTTATATTCCTGTATTTGAAGGACAAATAGATGCAGAAGCCCTAGAAAAATGGTTAACTCTGCTAGAAGGTTATTTCTCTGTTCACAATTTTTCCAAGAAAGAAACGATCACTTTCACACTCCTTAAAGCTCTCCCTCATGTCAAAAATTGGTGGGAAACTTACTGGGCACAAAGTTCCACAGAGGAGTCTGGAATATATGGGGCCGATCCCACCTGAGATTTTTTTGTGGATGCGGTAAAAGAACAGTATTACCCTGTTGGCAACTATGAGGACCCGTACATGAGATGGACCACACTGCAACAAGAGAGAGGCCAAGTAGTTACGAAGTTCACCAATACTTTCCATACCTTGTGGAACAAGCTGGGTATCAAAGACTCCGAGCGACATTTGGTTCTGAAATATCGTGGGGCTCTACACAGATACATCAAGACCGAAATGGATTTTCTGGACATCTCATCACTTGGTGTTGCTTATCGATATGCTGTTAAAATTGAGAAGAAATTTAAGCACCAGAAAAAACGGGAGTTCGGGTCTACAAATCCGCAACAACCAAAGTATGGCAAAGATAGCCCTAACAAATAGTCTCTCGAAAACCAGTCCAAGAAACGAGAAAATAAGGGTCATGGGAAGACAAAGAAGGAGACTGGAAAATGGTGCGATTTCCACAAAATCCCTTGGAACAACACTGATGAATTTCGCTCAAAATAGTCATTGGTGGCTGAGATAAAAAACAAGGAGACAAACCCTGATTCAGAATCTGATTCTGAAAATACTGGTAAAGGACAAATCATTGACGTAGATCCCATCGCTATTGTTGCAATCACAACAATTCAACCTGATGAACCAATAGATATTGAAGAGGGGGAGCACCTTTTTCATTCACAGATGTGGGTGAAGGGGACCCCGCTACATTTTATTGTTGATAGTGGAAGCCAGAAGAACCTCATATCGGCAGAGGTCATCAAATAGTTGTGATTGTCGACAACACCACACCCACAACCATACAACATCGAGTGGCTTCGCCAAGGACGAGATCTTCGTGTCAACGAGTAGTGTCAACTGTCATACGGTATCCACTCCTTCAAGGATGAGGTATTATGTGATGTTGCCCCACTAGATGTTTGTGATGTTCTCTTGGGCCAACCATATATGTGGAAGCACCATGTTGTTTATGAGTCTCGACCCTGCAGTGTCATTTTTACTTTGGGGGGTCATCTCTATAGAATACCAGAGGTAGTTATGACTACTGTTCCACCAAAAAAGTGTTGCAAGGTAGTATCTCATACTGCAAAATTCAGCTTCTTCACAATCTGTTCAAAAGGGGAACAAAAGGACATTGGAACCACTACAACCTCACCCCAAGCACCTTCTATCCAACAGAAGTAGGTCGACAAGGTTGCAGCAAAGAGAAAAGATTCCTTCTGCACATCGTCCTCTCATGTAGCCCGACTTGTTGAACAACCTCAACCTCAACAGGTTCATGATAGACTTCCACAAACTAAGCAGCGCGACGTCTCCAGCAAGGCAAGCAACTCACCAAGACGCAGATTCAACCAACGCTTTTCCCTCTCCCCCGGGAACTCAATGCAATGGAGACCATTGCTTCCTACGGAGGGAGGATTGATCCAGGTGGATATTAGTGGCCACCCACCTTTTTCGGCTGGCTCAAAACTATTTTCTGTCAATTTTGGCAATTTACTATTTTTAGCGGTTTTTAACTTCCGGGGCCATTTTGAGGGTTAAAATAAATGTTTTTCGAGATAAAAGTTCTCAATGATATAAAAAGGCATGATTTATCCCCCAAAATGAATCTCCTTGACGATACCTTTCCAACAAGCTATCACATGCCTAAAACGGAGATCGTATGCAACAGTTACGACCATGGGAAGTTGATGTACTCACTTACCCAAACGGGGCCCACATGACTTTTGGCGCTTCATCTCCTAGGGTTAGGTTTTTGGATGTCTAGGGTTTTTTTCATTCTTTCTTATTATAAAAGGGCCTTCACATCCTCATTGTAATCATCTTCTTGCGAATGCGAGTATCCGCCACATCTCTTCTCAGAGATAAGCTGCCACCATTCTAGCGAGTCTTTCACTCTCTATTTTTACAGTCTCTGTACATTTCTTTCATTAATAGAAATCATGTATTACTATATATCTGTGTTTATGGTTGCATCTCTAATACATTTTTGTTATATTATTGAATATTTGTGATATCTCTGTGCATTTTTTTATTATATCTTCGATCTCATTTCGTGCCGAAAATAATCTGGATCAGTGGTATCAGAGTAGGTTGTTCTTGATTGTTTTTTTGTTTTTCAGTGCATGTCCCCGATGAGTTCCGAGTATAGCAGGTTAGGTCTCGAGTTTGTCTCTCTTGAAGACAATCTCTTTCGCACACCCAAAAAACCCTCAATGGTGGAAAAAAGAAAAACGACGGAGCAGACAATCCTATCAATCTGTTGCTTGAAAAAGCTCTCATGCGACAGAGGGACGAAATGATGGAGAATTTTTCCCACATCCTTCAATGCCTGCCAATAGCATTAGGTCCATCTTCATCAAGAAACCACTTTGGAGGCACCTCACCTTTCAAGGTACAAGTTAATTTTTATATTTATGTATTTGAAGGACAGATAGATGCAAAAGCCCTAGAAAAATAATTAACTCTGCTAGAAGGTTACTTCTATGTTCACAATTTTTTTGACAAAGAAAAGATCAGCTTCACACTCCTTAAAGCTCTCCCTCATGTCAAACATTGGTGGGAAACTTACTGGGAGTAAATTTCCATAGAGGAGTCTGGAATATATGGGGTCGATCCCACTTGGGATATTTTTGTGGATGCGGTAAAAGAACAGTATTACCCTGCTAGCAACTATGAAGACCAGTACATGAGATGGACCACACTGCAACAAGATAGGGGCCAAGAAGTTCCATATTTCACCAATACCTTCCATACCTTGCACACCAAGCTGGGTATCAAAGACTTCGAGCGACATTTTGTTTTGAAATACCGTGGGGCTCTACACATATACATCCAGACCAAAATGGATTTTCTGGACTTCTCATCACTCGGTGCTGCTTATCAATATGCTGTTAAAATTGAGCAGAAATTTAAGAACAAAAAAAAACGAGAGTTCAGGTCTGAAAATCCACCACAACCAAAGTATAAAAAAAATGGCCCTAACAAACAGTCTCCCAAAAACCAGTCCAAGACACAGGAAAATAATGGTCATGGGAAGACAAAGAAGGACACTGGAAAATGGTGTGATTTCCACAAAATCCCTTGGCACAACACCGATGAATGTCACTCAAAACAGTCAATGGTGGCCGAGATCAAATACAAGGAGCCGAACCCTAATTAAGAATCTGATTATGAAAATATTGGTAAATGATAGATCATTGATGCAGACCCCACTGCTATTGTCGTGACCGCAACAATTCAACCTGAAGAACCAACAGATCCTGAAGAGGGGGAGCACCTTTTTCATTCACAGATGTGGGTGAAGGGGACCCCACTACATTTTATTGTTGATAGCGGATGCAAGAAGAACCTCATCGGAGCAGAGGTCATCAAATAGTTGGGATTGTCGACAACACCACACCCGCAACCATACAAGATTGGGTGGATTCGCCAAGGACGATATCTTCATGTCAGCCAACAGTGTTGATTGTCATACGGTATCCATCCCTTCAAGGATGAGGTATTATGTGATGTTGCCCCACTAGATGTCTGTGATGTTCTCTTGGGCCATCCATATATGTTGAAGCACCATGTTGTTTATGAGTCTCGACCCCGCAGTATCATTGTTACTTTGGTGGGTCATCTCTATAGAATACCAGAGGTAGTTCTGACTATTGTTCCACCAAAAAAGTGCCACAAGGTAGTATCTCATACTGAAAAATTCAGCTTCTTCACAATCTGTTCAAAAGGGGAAAAGAAGGACATTGGAACCAGTACAACCTTGCCCCAAGCACCTTCTATCCAACAGAAGCAGGTCGACAAGGTTGCAGCAAAGCACAAATATTCCTTCTGCACAACGTCCTCTCATGTAGCCTAACTTGTTGAACAACCTCAGCCTCAACAGGTTAATGACAGTCTTCCACAAACTGAGCAGTGCAATGTCACCAACAAGGCAAGCAGCTCACCAAGACACAGATTCAGCCAACGCTTTTCCCCCTCCCCCGGGAACTCAACGCCATGAAGAACATTGCTTCCTAAGGACGGATGATTGATCCATGTGGATATCGATGGCCACCAACCTTTTCCAGCTGGCTCAAAACAATTTTTTGGCAATTTTGGCAATTTACTATTTTTAGCGGTTTTTAACTTCAGAGGCCATTTTGAGGGCCCAAATGAAGGTTTTTCGAGATCGAGGTTCTCAATGATGGCCAAAGGAATTTTTGAGCTCCAAAAATGAATCTCCTTGACGATACCTTTCCAATGCGCTATCACACGCCTAAAATGGATATCGTATGCAACAGTTATGACCTCGAGAAGTTGATGTACTCACTTACCCAAACGGGGCCCAAATGACTTTTGGTGCTTCATCTCCTAGGGTTAGGTTTTTGGATGTCTAGGGTTTTTGGAATTTCTTCTTATTATAAAAGGGCCTTAAGTAGCCGTCACATCTGTTCTTAAAGATAAGTTGCCACCATTCTGACGAGTCTTTCACTCTGTATTTTTACAGTCTCTGTACATTTCTTTCATTAATATAAATCATGTATTACTGTATATCTATGTTTATGGTTGCATCTCTGATACATTTCTGTTATATTATTGAATATCTGAGATATCTCTATGCATTTCTTAATTATATCTCCGATCTCATTTTGTGCCGAAAATAATCCGGATCAGTGGTATCAAAGGAGGTAGTTCTTGATCATTTTTTTTTTCTTCAGTGCATGTCCCCGACGAGTTTCGAGTATAGAAAGTTGGGTCTCGAGCTGGTCTCTCTCAAAGACAATTGCTCTCGCACAACCAAGAAACCCTCAATGGAGGAAGAAAAGAAAAATGATGGAGTAGACGATCTTATCAATCTGTTGCTTGAGCAAGCTTTCACGTGACAGAGGGACAAAATGATGGAGAATTTTTCCCACATCCTTCAACGCCTGTCGATAGCATCAGGTGCATCTTCATCAAGCAACCACTTTGGAGGCACCTCACCTTTCAAGGTACAAGTTAATTTTTATATTCCTGTATTTGAAGGATAGATAGATGCAGAAGCCCTAGAAAAATGGTTAATTCTGCTAGAAGGTTATTTCTCTGTTCACAAATTTTCTGACAAAGAAAATATCATCTTCGCACTCCTTAAATCTCTCCCTCATTTCAAACATTGGTGGGAAACTTACTGGGAGAAAAGTTCCACAGAGGAATATGGAATATATGGGGCCGATCCCACTTGAGATTTTTTTGTGGATGTGGTAAAAGAACAGTATTATCCTGTTGGCAACTATGAGGACCAGTACATGAGATGGACCACACTACAGAAATATAGGGGCCAAGAAGTTCCAGAGTTCACCAATACCTTCCATACCTTGTGCACCAAGTTGGGTATCAAAGACTCCGAGCGACATTTGGTTCTGAAATACCGTGGGGCTCTACACAGATACATCCAGACCAAAATGGATTTTCTGGACATCTCATAACTCGGTGCTGCTTATCGATATGCTATTAAAATTGAGCAAAAAATTAAGCACTAGAACAAACGGGAGTTTGGGTCTGCAAATCCGCAACAACCAAAGTATGACAAAGACGACCCTAACAAACAGTCTCCCGAAAACTAGTTCAAGACACGGGAAAAGAAGGGTCATGGGAAGACAAAGAAGGACATTGGAAAATGGTGCGATTTCAAAAAAATCCCTTGGCACAACACTGATGAATGTCGCTCAAAACACTCATTGGTGGCCGATATCAAAGACAAGGAGCTAAACTCTAATTAAGAATTTGATTCTGAAAATACTGGTAAAGGACAGATCATTGATGCAGACCCCACTACTATTGCCACGACCATATCTATTCAACCTGAAGAACCAACAGATCCTGAAGAGGGGGAGCACCTTTTTCATTCACAAATGTGTGTGAAGGACCCCACTACATTTTATTGTTGATAGCGGAAGCCAGAAGAACCTCATCTCAGCAGAGGTCATCAAACAGTTGGGATTGTCGAAAACACCACACCCGCAACCATACAACATCGGGTGTCTTCGCCAAGGACGAGATCTTCATGTCAGCCAGCAGTGTCGATTGTCATACAGTATCCATCGCTTCAAAGATGAGGTATTATGTGATGTTTCCCCACTGGATGTCTGTGATGTTCTCTTGGGCCAACCATATATGTTGAAGCGCCATGTTGTTTATGAGTCTCGACATCATAGTGTCATTGTTACTTTGGGGGGTCATCTCTATAGAATACCAGAGGTAGTTCCAACTACTGTTCCACAAAAAAAGTGCTGCAAGGTAGTATTTCATATTGCAAAATTAAGCTTCTTCACAACAGGGGTGATTTTAAGAACCCCCCCTAAATTTATATGTATAATAAATGGGCGAATCCCCATGATACATAGGAAAAATTGAGGGCTATTTTATCAATAATATAAAATCTATATA
>JZKD02S2384138.1:267362-280982 GCA_000966675.3 Picea glauca
GAGCGGGGTCTTGGATTAACAAAATATGGGAATGCATTTCAGATCCCATATAATTTATACTATGTGGGAGGGCCAAAAATCTCCAGTGCCCACTGGCCATACCAAAATCGGGGGCGAAATTAAACCATAAATCCCGATTTTACTGCCCATATCACAAAATCAGGGGCAAAATTAAACCATAAATCCCGATTTTACTGCCCATACCACAAAATCGGGGGCGAAATTTAGCTAATGGAAGCTTTTTTCCCCAAATTTCGGGGGCTAAATATAATTTGTTTCCCTCTATCCCTCCTAAAAACATGGGCTAACCTTGTACACGATTTTTACCTTAAAATAAATTACGGGCTAATAAAATAAGTTTAAAAAAATCACTCTAATACAAAAAATTCGTCCAATAAAAAATTAGAGGCCCCTTAATTTCGCCCATGGGCGAAATTTCGCCCCTAAAATCATCTATGCTTCACAATCTGTTCAAAAGGGAAACAAAAGGACACTAGAACAACTACAACCTCGCCCCAAGCACCTTCTATCCAATAGAAGTAGGTTGACAAGGTTGAAGCAAAGCACAATGATTCCTTCTGCACATCGTCCTCTCATGTAGCCTGACTTATTGAACAGCCTCAACCTCAACAGGTTAGTGACAGACTTCCACAAACTGAGCTACGCGACGTCAGCAGCAAGGCAAGTAGCTCACCAAGACGCAGATTCAGCCAACACTTTTCTCTCTCACCCGGGAACTCAATGCAATGAATACCATTGATTCCTAAGGAGGGAGGATTGATCCAAGTGGATATTGGTGGCCACCCACATTTTCCAGCTGGCTCAAAATAGTTTTTTGGCAATTTTGACAATTTATTATTTTTAGCGGTTTTTAACTTCCGGGGCCATTTTGAGGGCCCAAATGAAGGTTTTTTGAGATAGAGGTTCTCAATGATAAACAAAGGCATGAATTAGCCCCAAAAATGAATCTCCTTGACGATACCTTTCCATTGAGCTATCACATTCCTAGAATAGATATCGTATGGAACAATTACGACCCTAAGAAGTTGATGTACTCACTTACCCAAATGGGGCCCACATGACTTTTGGTGCTTCATCTCCTAGGGTTAGGTTTTTGGATATCTAGGATTTTTGACATTCCTTCTTATTGTAAAAGGCCCTTCAGAGCCTCATTTTAATCATCTTCTTGCGAATGTGAGTAGCCTTCACATATCTTCTCAGAGATAAGTTGCCAACATTCTAGCGAGTCTTTCACTCTGTATTTTTATAGTCTCTGTATATTTATTTCATTAATAGAAATCGTGTATCACTGTATATATATGTTTATGGTTGCATCTATGATACATTTCTGTAATATTATTGAATATCTGCGATATCTCTATGCATTTCTTTATTATATCTCCGATCTCATTTTGTGCCGAAAATAATCCGGATCAGTGGTATCAGAGCAGGTTGTTTTTGATCGTTTTTTTTTTTCTTCAGTGCATGTCGCCGACGAGTTCCGAGTATAGAAAGTTGGGTCTCGATCTGGTCTCGCTCAAATACAATCGATCTCACACACCCAAGAAACCCTCAATGGTGGAAGAAAAGAAAAACGATAGAGCAGACAATCCTATCAATCTGTTGCTTGAGCAAGCTCTCATACGACAGAGGGATGAAACGATGTAGAATTTTTCCCACATCCTTCAACGCCTGCCGATAGCATCAGGCACATCTTCATCAAGCGACCAATTTGGAGGCACCTTTCCTTTCAAGGTACAAGTTAATTTTTATATTCCTATATTTGAAGGACAAATAGATGCAGAAGCCCTAGAAAAATGGTTAACTCTGCTAGAAGGTTATTTCTCTGTTCACAATTTTTTCGACAAAGAAAAGATCACCTTCGCACTCCTTAAATATCTCCCTCATGTCAAACATTGGTGGGAAAATTACTGGGAGCAAAGTTCCACAGAGGAGACTGGAATATATTGGGCCGATCCCACTTGGGATTTTTTTGTGGATGTGGTAAAAGAACAATATTACCCTGTTGGCAACTATGAGGACCAGTACATGAGATGGACCACACTGCGGCAAGAGAGGGGCCAAGCAGTTATGGAGTTCACCAATACCTTCCATACCTTGCGCACCAAGCTGGGTATCAAATACTTCGAGTGACATTTGGTTCTGAAATACTCTGGGGCTCTACATAGATACATCCAGACTGAAATGAATTTTCTGGACATCTCATCACTCAGTGTTGCTTATCGATATGCTGTTAAAATTGAGCAGAAATTTAAGCACCAGAACAAACGGGGGTTCGGGTCTGCAAATCTACAACAACCAAAGTATGACAAAGACGACCCTAACAAACAGTCTCCTGAAAACTAGTCCAAGGCACGAGAGAAGAAGGGTCATGGGAAGACAAAGAAGGACACTGCAAAATGGTGCGATTTCCACAAAAGCCCTTGGCACAACACTGATGAATGTCGCTTAAAATAGTCATTGATGGTCGAGATCAAATACAAGGAGCCGAACCCTAATTCATAATCTAATTATGAAAATAATGGTAAATGACAGATCATTGACATAGACCCCACTGCTATTTCCATGACCACAACAATTCAACCTGAAGAACCAACAGATCCTGAAGAGGGGGAGTGCCTTTTTCATTCTCAGATGTGGGTGGAGGGGACCCCACTACATTTTATTGCTTATAGCAGAAGTCAGAAGAACCTCATCTCAGCAGAGGTCATCAAACAGTTGGGACTGTCGACAACACCACACCCACAACCATACAACATCGGGTGGCTTTGCCAATGATGAGAACTTCGTGTCAGCCAACAGTTTCGATTGTCATACGGTATCCATCCGTTCAAGGATGAGGTATTATGTGATGTTTCCCCACTAGATGTCTGTGATGTTCTCTTGGGCCAACCATATATGTGGAAGCGCCATGTTGTTTATGAGTCTCGACCCCGCTGTTTCATTGTTACTTTGGGGGGTCATATCTATAGAATACCATAGGTAGTTCCAACTACTGTTCCACCAAAAAAGTCATGCAAGGTAGTATCTTATACTGCAAAATTCAGCTTCTTCACAATCGGTTTAAAAGGGCAACAAAAGGACATTGGAACCACTACAACCTCGCCCCAAGCACCTTCTATCCAACCTAAGAAAGTCGATAAGGTTGCATCAAAGAACAAAGATTCCTTCTGCACACCGTCCTCTCATGTAGCCCGAATTGTTGAATAGCCTCAGCCTCAACAGGTTAATGACAGACTTCAACAAACTGAACAACGCGACGTCTCTAGCAAAGCAAGCAGCTCACCAAGATGCAGATTCAACCAACGCTTTTCCCTCTCCTCTGGGAACTCAACGCAATGGATACCATTTCTTCCTAAGGAGGGAGGATTGATCCAGGTGGATATGGGTGGCCACCCACCTTTTTTGGCTGACTCAAAATAGTTTTCTGGCAATTTTGACAATTTACTATTTTTAGCGGTTTTTAACTTTCGGGGCCATTTTGTGGGCCCAAATGAAGTTTTTTCAAGATCAGGGTTCTCAATTATAGCCAAAAGAATGAATTATCCCCCAAAATTAATCTCCTCGGTGATACCTTTCCAAGGAGATATCACATGCCTAAAACAAATATCGTATGCAACAGTTATGACCCCAGGAAATTGATGTACTCACTTACCCAAACGGGGCCCACATGACTTTTGACGCTTTGTCTCCTAGGGTTAGGTTTTTGGATGTCTATGGTTTTTGGAATTCCTTCTTATTGTAAAAGGGCCTTCAGAGCCTCATTATAATCATCTTCTTGCGAATGCGAGTAGCCGTCACATCTCTTCTCAGAGATAAGATGCCACCATTCTAGCGAGTCTTTCACTCTGTATTTTTACAGTCTCTATACATTTCTTTCATTAATAGAAATTGTGTATTACTGTATATCTGTGTTTATGGTTGCATCTCTGACACATTTCTATTATATTATTTAATATTTGTGATATATCTGTGCATTTATTTATTATATCTCCAATCTCATTTCGTGTCGAAAATAATCCGGATTAGTGGTATCAGAGCAGGTCTTTCTTGATCGTTTTTTTTTTTCAGTGCATGTCCCCGATGAGTTCTGGGTATAGAAAGTTGGGTCTTGAGCTTGTCTCTCTTGAAGACAATCTCTCTCACACACCCAAGAAACCCTCAATGGTGGAACAAAATAAAAACGACGGAGCATACGATCCTATCAATCTGTTGCTTGAGCAAGCTCTCATGCAACAGAGGGACGAAATGATGGAGAATTGTTCCCACATCCTTCAACACCTGTCGATAGGATCAGGTGCATCTTCATCAAGCGACCAATTTGGAGGCACCTCACCTTTCAATGTACAAGTTAATTTTGATATTCCTGTATTTGAAGGACAGATAGATGCAGAAGCCCTAGAAAAATGGTTAACTCTGCTAGACAGTTATTTCTGTGTTCACAATTTTTTCGACAAAGAAACTATCACCTTCACACTCCTTAAAGCTCTCCCTCATGTCAAATATTGGTGGGAAACTTATTGGGAGCAAAGTTCCATAGAGGAGTTTGGAATATATGGGGCCAATCCCACTTGAGATTTTTTCGTGGATGCGGTAAAAGAACAGTATTACACTGTTGGCAACTATGAGGACCAATACATGAGATGGACCACACTGCGGCAAGAGAGGGTCCAAATAGTTACTAAGTTCACCAATACCCTTCATACCTTGTGCACCAAGCTGGGTATCAAAGACTCCGAGCCAAATTTGGCTCTGAAATACCGTGGGACTCTACATAGATACATCCAGACCGAAATGGATTTTCTGCACATCTCATCACTCGATGCTGCTTATCGATATGCTGTTAAAACTGATCAGAAATTTAAGCACCAGAAAAAATGGGAGTTCGTATCTGCAAATCTGCAACAACCAAAGTATGAAAAATATGGCCCTAACAAACAGTCTCCCAGAAACCAGTCCAAGACACGAGAAAAGAAGGGTCATGGGAAGACAAAGAAGGACACCGGAAAATGGTGCGATTTCCACAAAATCCCTTGGCACAACACTGATGAATGTCGCTCAAAATAGTCATTGGTGATCAAGATCAAAGAGAAGGATCTGAACCCTGATTCAAAATCTGATTATGAAAATACTGGTAAAGGACAGATCCTTGACATAGACCCCACTGTTATTGCCGCGACCGCAGAAATTCAACCTGAAGAACCAACATATCCTGAAGAGGGGGAGCGCCTTTTTCATTCACAGATGTGGGTGAAGGGGAGCCCACTACATTTTATTGTGGATAGCGGAAGCCAGAAGAACCTCATCTCAGCAGAGGTCATAAAATAATTGGGATTGTCGACAACACCACACCCGCAACCATATAACATCGGGTGGCTTCACCAAGGATGAGATCTTCATGTCAGCCAACAGTGTCGATTGTCATATGGTATCCATCCCTTAAAGGATGAGGTATTATGTGATGTTTCCCCACTGGATTTATATGATGTTCTCTTGGGCCAACCTCGGCCCAAGCACCATCTGTCCAACAGAAGCAGGTCGACAAGGTTGCAGCAAAGCGCAAAGATTCCTTCTACACACCATCCTCTCATGTAGCTCGACTTGTTGAACAACCTCAGCCTCAACATGTTCATGACAAACTTCCACAAACTGAGAAGCACGACACCTCTAGCAAGGCAAGCATCTCACCAAGATGTATATTTAGCCAATGCTTTTCCCTCTCCCCCGGGAACTCAATGCAATAGAGACCATTGCTTCCTAAGGAGGGAGGATTGATCCAGGTGGATATCGGTGGCCACCCACCTTTTGTGGGCCCAAATGAATGTTTTTCAAGATTGAGGTTCTCAATGATATCCTAAGTCATGATTAAGTCCCCAAAATGAATCTCCTCGACGATACCTTTCCAACGAGCTATCACACGCCTAAAACGAAGATTGTATGCAACAATTACGACCCCAAGAAATTGATGTACTCACTTACGCAAATGGGGCCCAAATGACTTCTGACGCTTCATATCCTAGGGTTAAGTTTTTGGATGTCTATGGTTTTTGGCATTCCTTCTTATTGAAAAAATGCCTTTAGAGCCTCATTGTAATCATCTTCTTGCGAATGCGAGTAGCCGTCACATCTCTTCTCAGAGATAAGCTTCCACTATTCTAACGCGTCTTTAACTCTGTATTTTTACAGTCTCCGTACATTTCTTTCATTAATAGATATCGTGTATTATTGTATATCTGTGTTTATGGTTGCATATCTGATAAATTTCTTTTATATTATTGAATATCTGTGATATCTCTATGCATTTCCTTATTATATCTCCGATCTCATTCCGTGCCGAAAATAATCTGGATCAGTGGTATCAGAGTAGGTTGTTCTTGATCGTTTTTTTTTTTTAGTGCATGTCCCTGACAAGTTATGAGTATAGCAAGTTGGGTATTGAGCTTGTCTCTCTTGAATACAATCTCTCTCACACCCAAGAAACCCTCAATGGTGGAAGAAAAGAAAAACGACAGAGCATACGATCCTATCAATATGTTTCTTGAGCAAGCTCTCACGCGACAGAGGAACGAAATGATGGAGAATTTTGCCCACATCCTTCAATGACAACCAATAGAATCAGACGTATCTTCATCAAGTAGGCACTTTTGAGGCACCTCGCATTTCATGGTACAAGTTAATTTTGATATTACTGTATTTGAAGGATAGATAGATGCAGAAGCCCTAAAAAAATGGTTAACTATGCTAGAAGGTTATTTCTCTGTTCACAATTTTTCCGACAAAGAAAAGATCACCTTCACACTCCTTAAAGCTCTCCCTCATGTCAAACATTGGTGGGAACCTTACTGGGAGCAAAGTTCCACAGAGGAGTTTGGAATATATGGGGCTGATGCCACTTGGGATTTTTTTGTGGATGCGTTAAAAGAACAGTATTACCCTATTGGCAACTATGAGAACTAGTACATGAGATGGACCACACTACAGAAAGAGAGGAGCCAAGTAGTTCTGAAGTTCACCAATACCTTCCATACCTTGTGCACCAATCTGGGTATCAAAGACTCTGAGCGACATATTCTTCTGAAATACCATGGGGCTCTACACAGATACATCCAGACTGAAATGGCTTTTCTAGACATCTCATCACACGGTGTTTCTTATCAATATGATATTAAAATTGAGCAGAAATTTAAGCACTAGAACAAACGGGAGTTTAGGTCTGCAAATTCGCAAAAACTAAAGTATGACAAAGACATCCCTAACAAACAATCTCCCAAAAACTAGTCCAAGACACGAGAAAAGATGGGTCATGGGAAGACAAAGAAGGACACTGAAAAATGGTGCGATTTCCACAAAATCCCTTAGCACAACACTGATGAATGTCGCTCAAAATAATCATTGGTGGTCAAGATCAAAGAGAATGAGCCAAACCTTGATTCAGAATATGATTCAAAAAATACTGGTAAAGGACAAATAATTGACACAGACCGCACTGCTATTGTCATGACCGCAACAATTCAACCTGAAGAACCATCAGATCCTGAAGAGGGGGAGCGCCTCTTTCATTCATAGATGTGGGTGAAGGGGACTCCGCTACATTTTATTGTTGATAGAGGAAGCTAGAAGAACCTCATCGCATTAGAGGTAATCAAATAGTTGGGATTGTCGACAACATCACACTCGCAACCATACAACATCGAGTGGTTTCGCCAAGGACGATATCTTCGTGTCAGCTAGCAGTGTCGATTTTCATACGGTATCCATCCCTTCAAGGATGAGGTATTATGTGATGTTTCCCCACTGGATGTCTGTGATGTTCTCTTGGGACAACCATATATGTGGAAGCGCCATGCTGTTTATGAGTCTCGACCCCGCAGTGTCATTGTTACTTTGGGGGGTCATCTCTATAGAATACCATAGGTAGCTCTGACTACTGTTCCACGAACAAAGTGCCGCAAGGTAGTATCTCATACTGCAAAATTCAGCTTCTTCACAATCTGTTCAAAAGGGGAACAAAAGAACATTGGAACCACCACAACCTTGCCCCAAGCACCTTCTATCCAACAAAAGCAGGTCGACAAGGTTGCAGCAAAGCGCAAAGATTCCTTCTGCACTTCGTCCTCTCATGTAGCTCGACTTGTTGAACAGCCTCAGCCTCAACAGGTTCACAACAGACTTCCACAAACTGAGTAGCGTGACATCTCCAGCAAGGCAAGTAGCTCACCAAGACGCAGATTCATCCAATGCTTTTCCCTCTCCCCTGGGAACTCAATGCAATGGATACCATTGCTTCCTAAGGAGGGAGGATTGATCCATGTGGATATCGGTGACCACCCACTTTTTTCAGCTAGCTCAAAATAATTTTCTGGCAATTTTGGCAATTTACTATTTTTAGCGGTTTTTAACTTTCAGGGTCATTTTGAGGTCCCAAATGAAGGTTTTTCGAGATCTAGGTTCTCAATGATAGCCAAAGGCATGAGTGACCCCCCAAAAGGAATCTCCTCAATGATACCTTTCCAACGAGTTATCGCATGGCTAAAACGGAGATCGTATGCAACAGTTACGACCCCGAGAAGTTGATGTACTCACTTACCCAAATGTGGCCCACATGACTTTTGGCGCTTCATCTCCTAGGGTTAGATTTTTGGATGTCTAGGGTTTTTGGAATTCCTTCTTATTGTAAAAGGGCCTTCAGAGCCTCATTGTAATCATCTTCTTGCGAATGTGTGTAGCCGTCACATCTCTTCTTAGAGATAAGCTGCCACCATTCTAGCGAGTCTTTCACTCTGTATTTTTACAGTCTCTGTACATTTCTTTCATTAATAGAAATCATGTATTACTATATATCTTTGTTTATGATTGCATCTCTGATACATTTATGTTATATTATAAAATATTTGCGATATCTCTATGCATTTCTTTATTATATCTCCAATCTCATTTTGTGTCAAAAATATTCTGGATCAGTGGTATTAGAGCAGGTTGTTCTTGATCATTTTTTATTTCTTCAGTGCATGTCCCCGACGAGTTTCGAGTATAGAAAGTTGGGTCTTGAGCTTGTCTCTCACAAATACAATCGCTCTCGCACACCCAAGAAACCCTCAATGGCGAAATAAAAGAAAAACGATGGAGCAAACGATCTTATCAATCTGTTGCTTGAGCAAGCTCTCACGCGACAAAGGGACAAAATGATCGAGAATTTTTCCTACATCCTTCAATGCCTACCGATAGCATCAGACACATATTCATCAAGCAACCAATTTGGAGGCACCTCGCCTTTCAAGGTACAAGTTAATTTTGATATTCCTGTATTTGAAGGACATATAGATGTAGAAGCTCTAGAAAAATGGTTAACTCTGCTAGAAGGTTATTTCTTTGTTCACAATTTTTCCAACAAAGAAAAGATCACCTTCGCACTCCTTAAATCTCTCTCTCATGTCAAACATTGGTGGGAAACTTACTTGGAGAAAAGCTCCATAGAGGAGTCTGGAATATATGGGGCACATTCCACTTGAGATTTTTTTCTGGATGGGGTAAAACAACAATGTTACCCTATTGGGAACTATGAGGACCAGTACATGAGATGGAACACACTTCGACAAGAGAGGGGCCAAGAAGTTCCGGATTTCACCAATACCTTCCATACCTTGCGCACCAAGATGGGTATCAAAGAATTCGACCGAAATTTGGTTCTGAAATATCGTGGGGCTCTACACAGATACATCCAGACCTGGATTTTCTGGACATCTCATCACACGGTGTTGCTTATCGATATGCTATTAAAATTCAGTAGAAATTTAAGCACCAGAACAAACTGGAGTTCGGGTCTGCAAATCCACAAAAACCAAAGTATGACAAAGACGACCCTAACAAACAGTCTCCCGAAAACCAGTCCAAGACATGGGAAAAGAAGGGTCATGGGAAGATAAAGAAGGACACCGGAAAATGGTGCGATTCCACAAAATCCCTTGGAACAACACCGATGAATGTCGCTGAAAGAAGGACCCCGCTACATTTTATTGTTAATAGAGGAAGATAGAAGAACCTCATCTTAGTAGAGGTCATCAAACAGTTGGGATTGTCAGAAACACCACACCCACAACCATACAACATCGGGTGGCTTCGCCAAGGACGAGATCTTCATGTCAACTAGCAGTGTCAATTGTCATACGATATCCATCCCTTCAAGGATGAGGTATTATGTGATGTTTCCCCACTGGATGTTTGTGATGTTCTCTTGGGCCAACCATATATGTGGAAGTGCCATGCTGTTTATGAGTCTCGACCCTGCAGTGTCATTCTTTGGGGGGTCATATCTATAGAATACCAGAGGTAGTTCTGACTACTGTTCCACCAAAAAATTGTCGCAAGTTAATATCTCATACTGCAAAATTCAGCTTCTTCACAATCTGTTCAAAAGGGGAACAGAAGGACATTGAAACCACTACAACCTCGCCCCAAGCACCTTCTATCCAACAGAAGCAGGTCGACAAGGTTGCAGCAAAGTGCAAAGATTCCTTCTACACACCATCCTCTCATGTAGCCTGACTTGTTGAAAAGCCTCAGCCTCAACAGGTTCATGACAAACTTCCACAAATTGAGCAGCACGATGTCTCCAGCAAGGCAAGCAGCTCACCAAGATGCAGATTCAGCCAACACCTTTCCCTCTCCCCCGGGAACTCAACGCAATGGATACCATTACTTCCTAAGGAAGGAGTATTTATCCAGGTGGATATCGATGGCCACCCACCTTTTTCGGCTGGCTCAAAACAGTTTTATGGCCATTTTGGCAATTTACTATTTTTAGCGGTTTTTAACTTCCAGGGCCATTTTGAGGGCCCAAATGAAGGTTTTTAGAGATTGAGGTTCTCAATGATATCCAACAATATTATTGAGCCTCCAAAATGAATATGCTCGACGATACGTCTCCAACGAGCTATCACACGCCTAAAATGGAGATCGTATGCAATAGTTACGACCCCGAGAAATTGATGTACTCACTTACCCAAACGGGGCCCACATGAATTTTGGCGCTTCATCTCCTAGGGTTAGGTTTTTGGATTTCTAGGGTTTTTGGCATTCCTTCTTATTGTAAAAGGGACTCAAAGCCTCATTGTAATCATCTTCTTGCGAATGCAAGTAGCCGTCACATCTCTTCTCAGAGATAAGTTGCCACCATTCTAGCGAGTCTTTCACTCTGTATTTTTACAGTGTCTGTACATTGCTTTCATTAATTGAAATCGTGTATAACTATATATCTGTGTTTATGGTTGCATCTCTGATACATTTATGTTATATTATTGAATATCTGCGATATCTCTGCGCATTTCTTTATTATATCTTCGATCTCATTTCGTGCCAAAAATAATCTGGATCAGTGTTATGAGAGAAGGTTGTTCTTGACCGTTTTTTTGTTTCAGTGCATGTCCCCAACAAGTTCCGAGTATAAAAATTTGGGTCTCGAGCTTGTCTCTCTTGAATAAAATCACTCTTGCACACCCAAGAAACCCATAATGGCGAAAAAAAATAAAAAAAACGGACCAGACGATCCTATCAATCTGTTTCTTGAGCAAGCTCTCACGCGACAGAGGGACGAAATGATGGAGAATTGTTTCCACATCTTTCAACGCCTGCCGATAGCATCAAGCACATCTTCATCAAGAGGCCACTTTCGAGGCACCTTGCCTTTCAAGGTACAAGTTAATTTTTATATTCCTGTATTTGAAGGACAGATAGATGCAGAAGCCCTAGAAAAATGGTTAACTCTGCTAGAAGGTTATTTCTTCGTTCACAATTTTTATGACAAAGAAAAGATCACCTTCGCACTCCTTAAAGCTCTCCCTCACGTCAAACATTGGTGGGAAACTTACTGAGATCAAAGTTCCAAAGAGGAGTCTATAATATATGGGGTCGATCCCACTTGGGATTTTTTTGTGGATGCAATAAAAGAACAGTATTACCCTATTGGAAACTATGAGGACCAATACATGAGAGGGACCACACTGCGGCAAGAGAGGGGCCAAGTAGTTATGGAGTTCACTAATTCCTTCCATACCTTGCGCACCAAGATGGGTATCAAAGACTTCGAGTGACATTTGGTTCTGAAATACTGTGGGGCTCTACATAGATACATCAAGACCGAAATGGATTTTCTGGACATCTCATCACTCGGTGCTTCTTATCGATATGCTATTAAAATTGAGCAAAAATTTAAGCACCAGAACAAACGGGAGTTCGGGTCTGAAAATCCGCAACAACCTAAGTATGACAAAGACGTCCCTAACAAACAGTCTCCCGAAAACTAGTCCAAGACACGGGAAAAGAAGGGTCATGGGAAGACAAAGAAGGACACAGGAAAATGGTGCAATTTCCACAAAGTCCCTTGGCACAACACCGATGAATGTCGCTCAAAACAATCATTGGTGGCTGAGATCAAAGACAAGGAGTTGAACCCTGATTCAGAATCTGATTCTGAAAATAATGGTAAAGGAAAGATAATTGACGCAGACCCCACTGCTATTTCCGCGACCATGATAATTCAACTTGAAGAACTAACAGATCCTGAAGAGGGTGAACACATTTTTCATTCACAAATGAGGGTGAAGGGGACCCCGCTACATTTTAGTGTTGATAGCGGAAGCCAGAAGAACCTCATCTTAGCAGAGGTAATCAAACAGTTGGGATTATCGACAACACCACACCCGCAACCATACAACATTGGGTGGTTTCGCCAAGGATGAGATCTTCAAAGTTATGATTACTTCAAGTTAGGGTTGTTGACTAATCCAAAACTAGGCATGTGAGACTAAAGAAAAGTTTGATGAAAATGCTAGTCTCTTATTTTTAAAGTTAAGGAAGGTTTGCAGGAATTTGATCATATACACCAGGTCTATTGTAGAGCTACAAATTAGATTTGGATGATGAAATTCATGAGGGATTTTAGTTGTGGTACATATTGAGTACATGATTTAGACAAGTAGTTTATGAGTTGGCACACATACATGAGGTGTATAGTTGATGATGTTGGTACATATTGATGAGTCATAGTTGATGAGTAGTTGACACATGATTGGTACATACTTGGTACATGGTCGGATGCTCTTGTTTATGGTACAAGTTGATTATAGGTTGGTGCATGGTTGATGCACTTGTTTATGGTACAGGTTGATGCATAGTTGATGCATGGTTCAGATTTATTGGTACAAGTTTACAGCGGTATATCTCACAGTGATAGTGTGACAGTGGTTCCATCATTCTACTTCTACTTCAGGGTAGCAGGACTGGGAAAGGACAGGAGGTTGTAGCCACCTTCCAGTTGTAGCCGGAGAACATTGGGTGTTGTAGCCTCCTTCTAGTTGTAGCCAGAGAATTGGAGAGTTGGAGCTTCCCTCAGGTTGTAGCCTGAGAAACTAGGGGGTTGGAGCCTCCTTCCAGTTGCAGCTGAAAAACAAAGGAAGTTGGTGCTTCCAATGAATGTAATTCTTCAAGTTATATAAGAAAAAACATTCCGTGGTTTTCTCCCGATTTGGGTTTCCACGTAAAACACTAGTGTACTGTGTATGTGTGTGATTGTTTATTTCTTACTGCTCATTATTGGATAATAAT
>JZKD02S2384138.1:292963-317466 GCA_000966675.3 Picea glauca
TTTTTTTTCAAAAATCAACTTGAGCATATAGGTTAGGATATTACCCCAACGTTTGCATCTCGTTGCCTTTTTTATTCTATAGGATCGATCCCATCAGGTGGTGACATAGAACCGTCATATCTGTTATAGAAGTGTCGCAACTTGGTGGTAGAGCTTACCAAAACATGGATTCCCTAGGTAGGTCTTGGTTTCATTATGGTGTCCATGTCGTTTCTAACAACACTGTAGGCTCGGGAGTCTGTAGAGTCTTTCCTAAATATGAGTTTGAGCCTCATTCGCATGGGTCTTTTTCACTCTTTGTCTTACCCTCCAGACTCCCAAAACATAACGGGTCTCCTTTTAAGCCCTTTTCAAACCCTCTGAAAATGAAAAGATTTTCGAGCGATCTTGTGACCTTTCACGCTCGTTAAACTGAAATTTGAAGTCACGTCTGTCCAGCGGTAGTTTACCCCTTTTTCGGTCTGAACGGTCAATTGTACGAACAAAGAAATACTCTATTGAATTCCCATTCTTTAGAAGAGTATCCTCAGGTATAAGTTTATCTCTTTTTCGGGCATGAGGGACTAAATTTAAGAAAAAGAAACCCCGACAGAGTCCATAGTTAAGCTCTTTTCAGACTCCCTAAAATTGAAAAGATCGTCGAGTGACCTTATTCTTTCACACTCGTTAAAATGGTCCAGAAGAACATTCCTGACGGAGTCCATAGTTAATATTTTTTCAGATTCCTTAAAAGTGAAAAAATAGCCGAGTGATCTTGTCCTTTTCACACTCGTTAAAATGGTTTTGAATTGGCGTCTAATCGGTACTAGTTTATCCCTTTTCGAGCCGACTAGACTATTGTCGAAAAAGGTACCTCACTGGAGTCTCCTTTTATGCTTTTTCAGACTCTCTAAATATGAAAAACTATCGAGCTTCCCTTCTCTGGGCTCGTTAAACTTACATCGAAGGACGTTACCATTGTGTGTTCTATCAACCGCATTTGCATACCTTACCCATCAACCTTGTAACAGTTTGCTTCTGCGTCTTAACACCTTTGGCCACTGGAGGATTTTTCCCGAGTATCATTTCCCTAGAACATCAGTCTTGTCCTTGTGCCTAGAGCTTGTATGTTTGCAGTACTCCTTCCTCCATTGTAACGTAATATTCCTTTATTCTTTTTCAAAAATTATCAAAAAGAACAAAAAAATCAGATATACCCCAAAAACAGGATGGGAAAAGTATTTTCTTTATTGGTAGCATAATGAGTCTCCCTTGGATGAAGCACATCTGTCCATTTGATCATCAGACTATGGGATGTAGTACGACCTTAGGAAGCTTTTTCTCACTATATAGAGTGGTGTCCTCCAGCGTTTGGTTACTCTTCCAAACATATGGAGAGTTTGTGTTGCCTCCTGCTTCGTAGACTTATCATTAACAGATATGTTGCATGAGTCTTATCACTTTTCATGCTATTATCCAAGGGAAGTGTGTCACTAAGCCTGAGTTGGCCTCTCTGCAATATGTCTCTTGTCCGCATACCCGACCATCCTGAATGTCCAATCAAGTCTTTGTTCGAAATCACTGAAGCCTTCAGTCTGATCATCAAGATTATCAAATCCATAACCGACGAGTCGTCGAATACCTCTGGGTAGTGCAGTCGTACACTCATATTACACTCCTACCCAAGTTTAGAAGATTTTGAATTTGTTGCTCGATCTCTGAAGTATAGCCATCAGGCTGAATCAACTTCTGGGAGATGGATACTTTATATGTATATCTTTCTGATTTCGAGATATAGCTCCGTTGTGTATTATTCGCGGCTACTCTTCATAGTTATTTGACATGGATCTACAGTGTATTTGATTGGTATCCATGGTTCTATTTTATCCCGAGCATGGGTATGCCCGCCTCGGTGAGACATTTGTTATTTTGCAGACGACACCTCCTGATTCCTGATTCTTGGGCTCACTCATTCAGCATATCAGTAAAGATTGGTAAAAGATTGGTAATGTATTTCGGCCATCAGATGCTCTTCTGACCTCACACATTAGGGGGCATATGCTATAACCCTAAATTTCACCACACATGATTTCCTGGCATCAGACCAACTCATATCCCTTCATTGCAAAAACATCTGCTAAAAAACCTCTTTAAAAATCCTCTTGGGTAAAGGTACACGCACCCTAACCCACTACTACACGGGTGTGAACGCTGGCAGGCCTACTACAGCCCGTGTTTACCTAACAAAACACAAAAATAGAAAAGTTTCCGACGAGACAAAAAGCTATGGGTCAGTTAACTTAAATTCCCGGCCATGCATGGCCAAGAGTTCATCCAAAACCCTATCTCCTTCTAGCCTATAAAAGAAGGGGTAGGGGTACTATTTGGAAGAGGAAAATTATAGCAAAGAAACTCTGCCCATTTGCTGAATCCATTGTCCCAACCCTTTAGCCTTTCCTCAATCCTAAGGAGAATTAACGCAAAACAGTTGGAGGACAAAAGAAGAGGAGGAGCCCAGGATCAGGATCAAGGAGCGGTGGTCGGTCTCGACTTTGATTGTAAGTTGATTCATTTTGAAAATAATAAAAGAATACTTTTCCCGTCCCAATGCATGAGTTATCTATGATTTGTGTAATTTATGCTTAATTTCTAACCCTCAAKTAGRAAARTAGCATGCATGYGTAGTGTTTTGTCTTGATTGCAGGTTAACTTTGGAAGGAGCAGCGCAAGTAAGCGGGCAAAGCGCAACGGAGGATCTACACCAAACATCAGTAAAAAGGTTAGTAGTTCATTTCCATGCGTGTATCGTGAAAGAGGGGTTTAGTTTTTGGGTGGTAGGTTAAAAAGTCATTTCTTTACGGTCAATATCTACATGCAAGTCTGACCCTAGTTTGCTAGTCCGTAAGGTATTTTTCCCAACAACAATATGGGGCCGATCCCACTTGGTATTTTTTTGTGGATGCAGTAAAAGAACAGTATAACCCTGTTGGAAACTATGAGGACCAGTACATGAGATGGACCACACTGTGGCAAGAGATGGGCCACATCATCCTGGAGTTCACAAATACCTTCCATACCTTGCGCACCAAGCTAGGTATCAAAGACTCTGAGCAACATTTGGTTCTGAAATACCATGCGGCTCAACACAAATACATCCAGACCAAAATGAATTTTCTAGACATCTCATCACTCGGTGTTGCTTATCGATATACTGTTAAAATTGAGTAGAAATTTAAGCACCAGAAAAAACGGGGGTTCGGGTCTGCAAATCCGCAACAACCAAAGCATGACAAAGACGGCCCTAACAAATAGTCTCCCAAAAACTAGTCCAAGACACGGGAAAAGAAGGGTCATGGGAGGACAAAGAAGGACACCAGAAAATGGTGCGATTTCCACAAAATCCCTTGGCACAACACCGTTGAATGTCGCTCAAAATAGTCATTGGTGCCCGAGATCAAAGACAAGGAGCCGAACCCTGATTCAAAATCTGATTATGAAAATACTGGTAAAGGACAGATCATTGATGCAGACCCCACTGTTATTGCCATGACCGCAATAATTCAACCTAAAGAACCAACAGATCCTAAAGAGGAGGAGCGCCTTTTGCATTCATAGATGTGGGTGAAGGGGACCTCGCTACATTTTATTGTTGATAGTGGAAGCCAAAAGAACCTCATCTCAACAAAGGTCATCAAACAGTTGGTATTTTCATACGGTATCCATCCCTTCAAGGATGAGGTATTATGTGATGTTGCCCCACTAGATGTCCATGATGTTCTCTTGGGCCAACCATATATGTTGAAGCGCCATGCTGTATATGAGTCTCGACCCTGCAATGTCATTGTTACTTTGGGGGGTCATATCTATAGAATACCAGAGGTAGTTTCGACTACTGTTCCACCAAAAAAGTGTTGTAGGGTAGTATCTCATACTACAAAATTCAGCTTCTTCACAATCTGTTTAAAAGGGAAACAAAAGGACATTGGAACCACCACAACCTTGCCCCAAGCACCTTCTATCCAATAGAAGCAGGTCGACAAGGTTGCAGAAAAGCGCAAATATTTCTTCTGCAAACCATCCTCTCATGTAGCCTGACTTGTTGAACAACCTCAACCTCAACAGATTCATGACAGACTTCCACAAACTGAGCAACACGACGTCTCTAGCAAGGCAAGTAGCTCACCAAGACGCAGATTCAGCCAACGCTTCTCCCTCTCCCCCGGGAACTCAACGCAATGGAGACAAATGCTTACTAATGAGGGAGGATTGATCCAGGTAGATATCGGTGGCCACCCACCTTTTCTGGTTGGCCAAAAACAATTTTCTGGCAATTTTGGCAATTTACTATTTTTAGCGGTTTTTAACTTCTGGGGCCATTTTGAGGGCCCAAATGAAGGTTTTTAGAGATCTAGGTTCTCAATTTTAATTATATGCATGATTTAGAACCCAAAATTAATCTCCTCAACGATACCTTTCCAACGAGCTATCACATGCCTAAAATGAAGATCGTATGCAACAGTTATGACCCCAGGAAGTTGATGTACTCACTTACCGAAACGGGGCCCACATGACTTTTGGCGCTTCATCTCCTAGGGTTAGGTTTTTGGATGTCTAGGGTTTTTGGAATTCCTTCTTATTGTAAAAATTCCTTCAGAGCCTCATTGTAATCATCTTCTTGTGAATGTGAGTAGTCGTCGCATCTCTTCTTAGAGATAAGCTTCCACCATTCTAGCGAGTCTTTCACTCTGTATTTTTACAGTCTCTGTACATTTCTTTCATTAATAGAAATCATGTATTACTGTATATCTGTGTTTATGGTTGCATCTCTGATACATTTCTGTTATATTATTGAATATTTTCGATATCTATATGGATTTATTTATTATATCTCCGATCTCATTTCGTGCCGAAACTAATCTGGATCAGTGGTATCAGAGGAGGTTGTTCTTGATCATTTTTTTTTTGGAGGCAGAAGAAAAAAAAAATGACGGAGTAGACGATCCCATCAATCTGTTTCTTGAGAAAGCTCTCACACGACAGAGGGACGAAATGATTGAGAATTTTGTCGACATCCTTCAACGCCTACCGATAGAATTAGGCACATCTTCATCAAGAGGCCACTTTAGAGGAACCTCTCCTTTCAAGGTACAAGTTAATTTTTATATTCCTGTATTTGAAGGACAAATAGATGCAGAAGCCTTAGAAAAATGGTTAACTCTGCCAGAAGGTTATTTCTCTGTTCACAATTTTTCTGACAAATAAAAGATCATCTTCGCACTCCTTAAATCTCTCCCTCATGTCAAAAATTGGTGGGAAACTTACTGGGAGAAAAGTTCCATAGAGGATTTTGGAATATATGGGGCCGATCCCACTTGGGATTTTTTTGTGGATGCGGTAAAAGAACAATATTACCCTGTTGGCAACTATGAGGACCAATACATGAGATGGACCACACTGCGACAAGAGAGGGGCCAAGAAGTTTAGAAGTTCACTAATGCCTTCCATACCTTGCGCACCAAGCTGGGTATCAAAGACTCCAAGCGACACTTGGTTCTAAAATACTGTGGGGCTCTACAGAGATACATCCAGACCGAAATGGATTTTCTGGACATCTCATCACTCAGTGTTGCTTATCGATATGTTGTTAAAATTGAGAATAAATTTAAGCACCAGAAAAAATGGGAGTTTGGGTCTGAAAATCCGCAACAACCAAAGTATGAAAAAGACGGCCCTAACAAACAGTTTCCCAAAAACTAGTCCAAGACATGGGAAAAGAAGGTTCATGGGAAGACAAAGAAGGACACTGGAAAATGGTGCGATTTCCACAAAATTCCTTGGCACAACACCAATGAATGACGCTCAAAACAGTCATTGGTGGCCGAGATCAAAGACATGGTGTAACACCCTATTTCCTCCAATTTGTAAAAATAACTATACTGGCCAAGAACTGTGGCAAACTCAGAAATGTGAATGTGTGATGTGAATGGACCTTGTGAAAAAAGTCGATGAATGCAAATAATATTATGAATATATATATTGCAGGACTGCTAAGAGGGGATATGCTGAAAAAGAGACCATGATGTCTCAAGAAAGGTGGTGGAAGGCACCTAGAAAGGTGGCGTTAACTTCCATCGAAACCAATACTGTATTTGGACTTCACTGGCTCAGAGAACCAAGAGCGGCTCGCTTGCCCTGAATTAAATGACTCACGAGGATTGGTAGGTAAATGGATCCTCATGAGCAATGAGGCATGGGGGGGGGTTAACTGCCCATTCATAGAGCCGTCAAGCCTGACCAGTGCAAGGGAAATCGTGCCACATGCAACCTCGCAAGAGGAAAAATGTGTGAGGGAGAAGCGAGAAGGGGGGGTAAATGCGAGGGAAGGAAGAGAACTCTGGAAAAATACAGAGTGAGTGATAGCAAAGAGGAAGGAGAGTAACCTTCATTCTCGATCACTGGAAAACAGAGACGCAGTCTCGCAGTATCGTGGTCTCATTTCAGGGGTTGTTAGTGGTAAATATGTTGGGATTCGCTGAGCCTACGGTTGGGTGGAAACGAGCACCCCTCTCAGCAGTTGCATCACTTCTGGTGTTTTTCTGATAAGTGTCTTTTTTTTATCTTGTATCTTGAAATGTATATTCTGACATTTATGATCATAAGTTGTGAAATCATGAAGAGTTTCAGTATAAGACTGTCTGTGTGGTATTTGATCAAAAATGGTGGTTGCATGCTTTGTTGGAAGGACCACTTATGGCTTACATTTATAGATAGATTTGTACATATATATATGCATATTGAATTAATTCAAACTTCGAGTCTCTTCTCGGGAAATCCATACCTCTATTCATCCCCAGGAATACCCGAAATTGATCTCTCCACAGAGATATCCTTCTTGGAAAGCTTATCAAGAACCTGGAAAAGGATTCGAAAGCACAAGCCTTAGTAACCCGGTACGAGGAAGAATGATCCTCTTGAAGTCACGAAATAGCAACATAGGGATAAGTATCGATTGACGGATGAGATCCTGTCGGAAGATCTACGATCATTCATGGCCGTTAGATTGGAGGAATACACGATGGCGTTAAATGCCTTAACTCCTTTTTCCTTCATCTTCATGAGTAGTGAAGAAATCAGGACAGTAGATCCCCAAGGTCTATGGGAGCATCTGGACCATTGGTTTTTACACGTCCAAGGAGCAACGAGAGAGCGTACAGTGTGGGATAGGTTTGAGCCATCATATCTTGGTCTAAATAGCAGACAACCATTGGATCTATCGAGAGTTACACGAGGTTTAAAACCTCACGCGAAGAACAGTAGAACGAAAGTCCCGAAGGAGTTGTATCGGGATATCGGCATTCAGAAGTTCGGGAGTCCAGAGGACGAGAGTCCGGGCACTCGACATCAGAAATCGTGAAAATGCAAAAGAATCAGGATCGTCCATCTAAGGAGGACAAGTGGCAAATATCGAGGGATCTCGCGAACTTGGAGGTTTGCAAGGTGAGAGCCTAGGAGTTGGGTGCTCCAAGTTGCGAGTGGAGAAGTCGCGAGAAGATCAGGATCATCCATCTGAGGAGGATAGGTGGCAGAGATCGAGGGATCTCGTGAACTCGGAGGTTCGCAAGGTGAGAGCCCAGGAGTTGGGTGCTCCAAGTCACGAGTGGCGAAGTCGCAAGAATATCAGGACCGTCCATCGGAGGAGGACAGGTGGCAGAGATCGAGGGATCTCGCGAACTCGAAGGTTCGCAAGGTGACAGCCCAGGAGTTGGTTGCTCCAATTCGCGAGTGGCCAAGTCACGAGAAGATCAGGACCGTCCATTTGAGGAGGACAGGTGGCAGAGATCGAGGGATCTCGCGAACTCGAAGGTTTGCAAGGTGAGAGCCCATGAGTTGGGTGCTCCAAGTCACGAGTGGTGAAGTCGTGAGAAGATCAGGACCGTCCATCTGAGGAGGACAGGTGGCAGAGATCGAGGGATCTCGTGAAATTGGAGGTTCCCAAGGTGAGAGCCTAGGAGTTGGGTGCTCCAAGTCATGAGTGGCGAAGTCGCGAGAAGATCAGGACCGTCCATCTGAGGAGGATAGGTGGCAGAGATTGAGGGATCTCGCGAACTCAGAGGTTTTCAAGGTGAGAGCCCAGGAGTTGGGTGCTCCAAGTCGCGAGTGGAAAAATAGCGAGGAGAAAGGATAGCCGTTGTATCGAGGTCAAAGGAGGACCATTGGATAAGGAGATTCATTGCACTCATCGCGCATTCGGAGGTTCGGAGGTTGAGAGAACCTCTTCTCAACATCAGAAGTCGTGAAGTGCCGAGAACCGAGGCACGAGTGTGGACACGTGGTAGAACCACAAGGTGGGGCCCACGTGGTTGACAAGCAGACACACGTCTCCTGGAGGAAGGAGTCAATGCTCCATTTACTTCTTGCATCTTGGGAATTCACGAGATAAGAGTATGTGAGCTTGACGCTACAACTTGCGAAGTCTCGAGTAGTAAGAAAGCGAGAGGAAAGTCAACCTTCGTTGACTTTCAAGTCTCGGAGGATCGCACAAGGAAGGAACGAGAGTTCAACCTTTTAACTCATGAAGCGGTGAGAAGAGAGAGGAGCTAGCATTTATCCTAGCCGGCAGTCACGCGCAGACGACACTGACAGAAGGAAACTATACCCATTTCGTGATCTCGGGTATCACGAGATTGGGAAGGAAGAGTCAGGAGTTTCGACTCGTGAACTCGCTTGATTGTGATTTGCGATAAGTACCTTTTTGGGTTAGGCCTTGGTCATAGCACTGTGGTTGCTCGGAGAGGGTGGAGCTCACGACTAGTGCTGCTTTCACAGGGGAGCTTCTGAAAGGACCCATGGATCGATTGGAAGGAGATTCCAGCTAGGAATCAAAAGAAGCCTCTTCGGCTCATAAAAGAAACTGAACGATCCTTAAGACTGGGAGGTCACGCAGAGACCTCTGTTGAGGCAAATGTGGTATCTGCAGCCTGTGCTAAGACCTGTAGGATTTGTAGGACTCTATCCCTCGAGAAAAGGAAAAAAATCTGTTACGCCGCAGCGGGTATCTGAAAAATTGGTATCAGAGCATGGTTACAACACTTGTCCTGCTTGGGCTCATGAACGAGTTGTGCAGAAGCTCCGTTTGGAACACTCCTAAAAGGAGTAACCCCCTATCTTAACCTTCCTAATCCAAAGACGAAGTTACGAATGAAAAACCACTATTGTGTGTGTGTACGTGTGAAAATATGAATTATGTACTGACTATAAATAAATATAAATATTGACTAACAACCAACGTTTTCCTTTTTGCACACAAGCAGAAGATCAACTGTGGGAAATTATCAACACATCGTATGGTGACTCACCATGAATTGGGAGAAGGTTCCCACAATAGAGACAGAGAGTCTGATGAAAGGAGGGAAGTAGGGACCCATCCAGATATAGCCGAGACTGTGAGGAGCCTCATGGTCGAATTACAAAGTTGTAAGGCTGACAATGAAAGGATGATGAAAGAACAAGAAAAACAAACAAAAATTAACGTAGTTTTACTGTAGAGTTTATCCGATCTACAAAGACAAATGCAGCATCAACCTGAAACTCAGAAACATGGTCATATCAGTGGCCACACTGAGAGGAGCACCTCGAAAAAGGTCCACCCCAGAGGTAAAGGACCAGTGCCGAGTGATTCCTCTGAGAAGGAAGCTGGCGATTCAGAAGGCTCTTCTAGCAGCAGAACCAGTTCCTATTCCCGAAAGAAATAAAAGAAGAAAAATCCTTCCAAAGGTCGAAAATTCAAAGAATTCAGAAAGGCCAAACCACCCTCCTTCGAGGGTGAAATAAAGAAGGGAGAGGAAGCAGAGGCCTGGCTTCTTAGACTAAAGAAGTATTTCAGAGTCCATGACTTCTCAGAAAATCTAAAGGCCCGAGTGGCCACCTTCAACTTGAACAGAAAGGCTTCCATTTGGTGGGAAGATCTTAAGAATGTGAAAGGGGTTTGCGAAGAGGACCTGTCCTGGAAACAATTTGAGAAATACTTCCGGAAGAAGTATTTGTTGGAAAAATATTTCGACGAGAAGACTAAAGAGTTTTATGAACTCAAACTGGGACAACTCACTATAAAATAATATGTCAACAAATTCCTCAATTTGTTGAGTTATGTAACCTATATCAAGGCGGAAAAGGCAAAGGTGCAACGCTTCATCAGTGGACTACCTAAGGACTATCGGAACAGAATTGAATTTGATGAGCCAAAGACTCTAGAAGGCACTATTCGAAATATGACCTATTGTCATGAACAGTTTGGGCATCGAGCAGAACCTCGCGAAGGATGGAAACAGAAGAGTAGTTCAAGATTTCAGAGAAGGGGAATTAAATCCCCAAGATTTAAGAACTATAAGAAGAACCCGAGAATGATCTTCCCAGCCCGGAGTATGCACCAGAAGAATTTTCCCTCCTTGAGCATAAATAAACCTTCTGGACCCATATCAGTGAAGACTGATAACCTTAAGAGAGAACCTCTGAAATGTTGAGATTGCGGAGAAGAACATCTCCTGAGAGACTGTCCACACCGACAATAGAATAGTAAAATAATTTATAACATACAAGAAGCTACTACCGTCAATGATGTGGCCAGGAGTGTGCCACAAATTTATGCAGCCTTGGATAATAACCAAGCCAACCACCAAGCTTCAGTAGTGGAAATAGAAGGTATGATTTCCAACCATCTAGTGTCTGTTTTGATTGACCCTGGTTCAAATTTGAGTTATATAGCCCCTAAAGTTGTTGATAAGTGTAAACTACAGCCACAAAAATATACCAAGCCATGGTTGGTACAGTTATCCACTGGCACCAAAAGGAGGATAGCAGAAGTCATACCAGCATGCCAATTAATGTTGGGTGAATTCTCCACCCAAGCAACCCTTAACATATTACCCCTGGGATCATATGATTTGTTGATTGGTATGGATTTGATAGCTGCCCATAAAGCCAGATTGGACTATTATCATAAGAACTTAGAATGTGTAAGGAAGGGAAGAGGATAACCCTTCAAGGGATCCAAAAACCTGTCTCGGTGAGACAAATATCAGCTCTGCAAATGAGAAAGTATTGCCGAAAGGGATGTACCCTATATGCAATACAGGTGTTGAAAACAATCGAAGATGACAAAACAAGCCCTGACGATCACCCTATCCTGATAGAATACATAGATGTGTTTCCGGAAGAGGTACCGAGTCTACCTCTGAGAAGGGACATAGACTTCTCAATAGAACTTGCACCAGGAGTGGTGCCGGTGTCTAGGACACCCTACTGGATGAGCACACCCGAGTTAGTTGAACTCAAGTTGCAATTAAAAGAAATGATGGATAAGGGCTATATTCAGCCCAACGTGTCTCCATGGGGAGCACCAGTCTTGTTCGTGAAAAAGAAGGACGGTACCCTTAGACTATGTATAGATTATAGGCAACTCAATAAGGTAACCATAAAGAACAAGTACCCCTTGCCCATAATCGATGACCTGTTCGATCAGTTGGGGGGTGCGTCTCAAAGATTGATTTGAGGTCGGGATACCATCAAGTCCAAATCAAGGGTGAAGACATCCATAAAACTACCTTCCGGACAAGGTATGGTCACTATGAGTTCGTGGTAGCGTCGTTTGGGTTGACCAATCCTCCTGCCACTTTTATGTGCTTGATGAACAATGTACTCAGCAAGTTCCTAGACAAATTTGTGCTGGTTTTTATTGACGATATATTAATTTACTCCAAGAACAGAAAAGAGCATGAAGAACATCTTAGACTTGTGCTGCAAGTGCTAAGAGAACATCAGCTCTATGCCAAATTCAGCAAATGTGAATTCTTCCAGAAAGAAATACATTACTTAGGCCATGTTCTCTCCGAAGAAGGAGTAGCGGTAGACCCTGACAAAATCAGGTCTATCATGGAATGGCCTACCCCAAAGGATGTTTTGGATATCATATCCTTTATGGGATTAGTAGGATACTATAGGAGATTTATAAAAGGATTCTCCAAGATTGGTTGTCCAATCACTACCCTCCAGAAGAAGGGGACAAAATTCCTATGGACACAAAAATGTGAAGAAAGATTTCAAACCCTAAAACATCTACTGACCCATGCACCCTGTTAGCAACATTTTTGGTATCAGGGCACGAAGGTACACAAGTCTACAAGATTTCCTGAAAAGTTCCCAAGCGCAAAACAGAGGAACCCCTTTTTAGTTACAATTCGAGCGAGTGGGCGAAGTTTTGTTGACGACCACCGAGATCCACCTATAAAGATGATCAATGGTCGTCGGGATTTTGGAACTGCCGAGTTTCCCCAGGGTTAATGCAAGAGACAACCCCAATAATTCAAGTCAATTCTGGGTTGTCCGATCCAAATTGAGACAAGTGGCTTCCAGTCGGAGTATCGGGAATCGGAGTTTCGGGAAATAGAGAGCCTCCCGTTTGTTGCAGTTGAAATCGTCGATCGACGAAATGCCGAAAGCACCTTTGGAGCCGAGCCCACGGTCCTAGCACCAATTCACTTCAAGCGAGCCTGTAGACGAGGGTGGATCCCTTTTAAATATCGAATGCCCCCTCGTCCATTCATCCTAAGGACGCATGGTGCAAGATCTGGCTGCATCGGCATTTCAACATTCGGGAGTTCGTGGGGTGAGAGTTTCATGTTGTTCAACATTGCGAAACCTCGAACCCCGACAGCGCCGAAAGCACCGAAATTGGGGCCCGCGACATCACGAGCATTGTTCAGCCGTCCATCTAAAGGGGACACCTGGCAGTAAATTGAGCCATCTCGACGTTTCGCCCCTCGCGACTCCAAAACATAGAGAGTATCTCCATTATGTTCCGATGCGCGAGGTGCCCAGAGAGTCTTGGACCCGGGCCCATGGTATCGTCAGGAGAGCTAAGAGCCGTTAGATCTAGAGGGAGGCGTGGTGCCAGATTAAGTCGTCTCAGCATATCGCTCATTGCGATTTCGATCAGCAAATATCAACCCCTTCATAGTCTCGAACGTCGAAAGAACCTTCGGAATAGACATGAGGTCACAGTCCGTGGTCACTTGGAGGAAGAAAGGAGCTGCGTAAAGAAGGCCGAAGGCACCGAGTTTAGTTACAGAAGGGATCGTCATGATCTCCAGGCACCATCGGATCCGACCTCCATACTGTTTCTCGCCTGGAGTAAATGATGGCAAGAGCGGGTGGTTGAAATCTCCTTTCATTCATTAAGTGAGGGAATGGAGGGTCTGGCAAGCCGTCTGCCTGAAGAAGTCCTGTATATCGATTTTTTCAAAGCAACCATGCTGAATTCCTCGACTCAACAGAGAAGTCTGCGCATGCTAGCACAACACTTAATGGCTCAGCTACCCTCCTTGCAGGAGCCATGGGTATTTAAGATGGCGTTTAAAGAAATATATCAGTGCAAGTTTGACTTAAGGGACACCAAGATTTGGGAGACTGGACACGCCTCTGTGAGGTGGATCTTCCTGAGTATATAAACTCAGTCTTTGTCTTTTTGTAAGTATCGATGGTTGAGCAGAGCTCCCGGTTGTAAAGCTTTAATGAAGCACTGATACTCTGGTTATGTATGGACTTTTGAGACTTCTTATCTTATGAATTCCAGTTTCTTTTACGTCTTATCTTATGTATACACTGTGTTAGAACAACTCAGAATTGGAGGGTCCAGTCGAGTTGTAGTTGTTATGGGATGATGTTGGATTGGATCACTGTAGCAGTTACGTTGTTTCTAATCAGTTCTTGTGATTTTTCTAGCGTTGAATGACTTGGAATTGGAGGATCCAGTCAAGTCCCCTTTTCAGCTTCTTGAGACTTTGAACCAAGAGGATCTTGCATTCATAATCTTTCCTTTGCAAACCACTGAAAGCCTGTTGCCTGAATTTGTTTATTCACCTTTCTTATCAAGTCTTCCACATGACCATCTTTTAATCAACCCACTGGCTGAAGTTAGATCAAGACCTCCTTTTTCCTTTACATGCAAGACCCAGTCCTTGAGTTAGAGTGATATCTCATCGAGTCTCTATCCATCTGATCATCCATTAAAAACTATCGTGACATAAAACTGATGGGTGTCGGGCTCTGCTCCTGCAAGCAATCCAGGAGTGACTTCCGACGCTAACATTTCTGGCGCCGCTGCCGAGGACGAAGTTGAAAATTTTCCCCGGTTTTGAACGACAACGATCAACTGATTCTGAAGGTACATCAGAGATCAGGATTATCAAGATTTCTACTATGCACCTGGAGAATCCATCATGATGACTCCACTGGGGAGAACCTGCTCTATTAATTGTGGATTTCAGAGGCAGACACATGCGGTCTCATCCACAGCTACCTCTAGCTACACCTGAAACTGATCCGGAAGTCGTTCTCAGGAAAGGAAAGCCCTCTGAAGAAGAAGCTTCCACTGCTGAACCAGGTAATCCGCCATCTCCTTCTGTAAGAACTCCTTTTTCTCCTCCTCAGTTTCTTAATAGACCTCTTTCAGAGGTTTCCCGTTTCCTGAATTTTGGAAGTGTTCCTGCTGAGTTTTCCCCTCCTGGTCTAGGATTGGAGGGAGAAATCCTTGTCAGTCCCCTCTCCTCTGAAGATGGACCTTGGCATAGACCTAGGACTATAGAAGATTTCCCCACTCATGCACAAAGAAAAACACCTGCTGACTTGAGCTCGTTAGCTCTCTCCTTAAATCCTTTGTTGTTTCCCACTCCACTTCGAGACTCATTCCCAGTAGCCCCTTCGCGAAATCCTTCCCCTCCAATCTCTCCTCCACCTTATATTCCCATGGCTGGTGCTAATCCCCCTCTGAATAGAATGGACGCCATATTTTCTACCAGATATGCTCCCTTAATCCTACCCCATTCTATGAATCCTCTCCCTGCTGGAGACTACTTGAAGTATATGCCCAAGTTCACTAGGGAAGGAGACATAACTGGCAAAGAGAACCTGGCTTCTTTCTACAGTTATGCAGATAACCTCAACATTGAGAGTGAAGATTCCTAGATGAGAGTCTTCGTCTAGAACCTGGATGGCGAGGTGAGGAAATGGTTTAAAGGATTGGCTCCAGGATCTATTGTTGGGATTGAAGCCCTGGATAATGCTTTCCTGAGGAAATGGGGCGATAGGAAAGATTTCATGTATTACATGACAGAGTTCGGGTATCTGAAGAAAATGGAAGGAGAGTCCATCTCTGACTTCTCCAAAAGATTCAATAAGATGTATAACAAGATCCCCGCCGAAATAAATCCTTTAGAAGCCTCGACCAAGATTTCTTATGCCAGTGCATTTGACCCTGATGTTTGTCTGTTACTGAGAGAAATAAGAGCCACCTCCTTAGCTCGAATGCAAGATGCAGCCATAGAAGTGGAATCCAATGTATTAGCAGCTGATAGATTGAGGAACAAGGCCAACGCAGACAGAAGAAAGGGAAGATCTGAAGCCTCAACTTCTGGCCCATCGGTGCCTCACCCGCAAGTGGATGAACTGACTAGGATGGTGAAGTCTCTGTCCGCAGAGTTGGAGAGAATGAAAGTGGAAGGGAGGCAAGCATACAAGGGCCCTCAGAACTCCGAAAGAAAAGGAGGTTTCAGGAAACCAAACAATTTTACTCCCCCGACTATGCAGAGAGAAAGGGGAAGAGACAGAGACGACCAAAAAATTCAGGCCCCTTTTCAAAACAATTTCGTGACCGAGGAAGAACAAGAAGGAGTAGAGGAACTTGATCCTGAAATCCATTGCTTAGGAGATACGCCTCCTTTTCCTCATCTCACTCAATCATCATACGAGGAGTCTCTCATGGACAGTCAACTAAATGAATTGAGCAAGGGAAACAAGCCTAGTGGCAGCCAAGGCAAATATGATCTGAGGTCTAAAAAAGGGACAACAACAGTTGATGTTCCTGAGCGGTCCACTAGAACAGAGAAGCCTGCTAATAAGGTAGAAAACAACAACAGAGGTAAGAAGGCTCAACCCCTCTCTCCTATTGTCCAGAGTCATGTTCCCGAAATAAGAGAAATTCCCAAGCTTACATCTTCTTTTAATTTCGAGCATGAAATTCAAAAAATTAGAATCCATGTGCCCCTAACCGAATTGATTAAACATGAAGGGTTCAAGAAGAACTTCTCTAAGCTTTTACAATCTGAGGTCTCATGCCTTCCCACAGACTCCATCAACTTGCAAGATGAAAAGCCTGCAGTCATTCTAGGTCCCATGATAGAAGACAAGAATGACTCATCCCCTCCCTTCTACACTTCCTTGAACATACACGACAAGGTACTGCACAATTGTTTGATGGATTCAGGGGCTTCTTACAACCTGATGCCAAAAACTGTCATGGAAGAACTAGGACTAGAAGTCACCCGAGCCTATCATGACCTCTATTCCTTTGACTCTAGGAAAGTTCAATGTCTTGGGGTTATCAAAGACCTGGTCGTGACCTTGTTTCAGCTGCCCATGAAAAGTGTGGTCATGGATATTGTAGTGGCCAATGTCCCCCCAAGTTTGGTATGTTGTTATCAAGGTCTTGGATTAAAAAACTGGGGGGAACCTTGCAGATGGACCTTACATATGCTACTATCCCAGTGTTCGGAGGAGAGCATAAAAGACTATACAGAGAAGCCCAACTGGCCTATATAATCAGCGATGAGGCCAACCCTACCAATCATCCCATTTTCGCCTTAGATACCAATTTAGGTTCCAGTGTGCTTCAACTCACCCATGCTCCTAAACCTCCTCTTAAACTCAGAAAGCAGCCCACCATTTCCCCTAAATTTCCTCCCTCCATCACCCCCGTCTGGAAAATGTTCTTTGATGGAGCTGGGGTGGTTTTTGTGTCACCTGCTCAGGAAACCATATCTCTGTCATACAAATTAGAATTTGAAGCTACCAATAATGTGGCAGAGTATGAATCTCTTGTCCTGGGGTTAAGAGCCGCAAGGGAAATGGGAATTCAGGAGGTAGCAGTGTTCGGTGATGCAAAGTTGGTGGTCCAACAGATCAGAAACGCTTATCAGGCTAAGCATCATCGACTCAGAAGATACATAAATGAGGTGTGGGACCTAGTTGACAGTTTCTTCTCAGCATTTAACATTTCTTTCATCCCAAGAGAGGAGAACACGATGACAGATTCATTGGATACATCAGCAAGTAATTTCAGAGTCCCTTGCTGCCTAAATTCAGATATGAGGTGGAAGTGAAATATAGGCCCTCCATACCTGACAACATCAAACATTGGAAGGTATTCGAGGATGATCTCGAGATCAAGAAGTTCTTGGAGACTGTCGAAGAATTTTCAGAGATGCATATCGACCGAGACTTTGTCTCTGAAGAAAGGCTTGATGGGGGTAATTTTCTGAGTAAGATTGCAGAGCGTAACATTGTGCAGTTGCCCAGCAATCATATTCCAAGGGGATTGGTTCCTTTGGAAGGGATTTTTGATAGAAATGATGTGTCACTAAAGGGAGAGACCTCGGAGGATGAAACTGGTACTATTCATTGCAACATTGGGACCGAGAGTGAGCCCAAGTTTGTCAAATTGTCAAGAAGTCTAACAGAGGAGCAGAGGTCCGAATACATTGGAATTTTAAGGGAATTTGCTGATGTTTTCGCCTGGACCTATGAAGACCTCAAAACCTATGACACCTCTATCATCGAGCATAAAATCCCATTAAAAGAGGAGGCAAAGACATTTAGGCAGAAGCTGAGACAGATCAATCCTATGTTGTTTCCTATCATGGAGAGGGAAGTGAAGAAGCTGCTTCAAGCTCAGATCATTGTACCATTGAGATACTCAGAGTGGGTGGCCAACCTGGTGCCAGTAAGGAAAAAGAATGGAGATATCCGACTCTGTGTAGACTTCAGAAACCTAAACAGGAGCTCACGAAAGGATAACTACCCCTTGCCAAAGATGGAACATATACTGCAGAGGGTAACAGGAGCTTCCAGGATGTCCATGATTGATGGTTTCTCTGGCTACAATCAAGTCTCTGTTTTTCCTGAGGATAGGGAAAAGACAACATTCACCACTCCATAGGGGACATTCATGTACGTCAAGATGTCGTTTGGATTAGTGAATGCAGGGGCGACGTTTCAACATTCCATGGACATAGCTTTCGTTAGAGAAAAGGACAAATTTGTGGTCATCTATCTGGATGACATCACAGTGTTTTCAAAGTCTGATAAAGAACACTGTCATCATCTCATGAAAGTTTTCCTGAAATGCAGGAATTTTGGCATTTCATTAAACCCCAAGAAATCTTTGTTCGCCATGCAGGAGGGAAATTTACTAGGCCACATAGTATCAGCGGAAGGAGTCAGAATTGACCCCAACAGAGTTGAGGTGATACAAGCCTTATCGATCCCGAGGTCCAAGAAGGAGGTCCAATCTTTCCTCAGTAAGATTAATTTTCTGAGGAGGTTTGTGCCTAACTTTGCTAAGGAGGTAAAGCTTATAACAACCATGCTGAAGAAAGGAAATAAAGTAAGGTGGACCCCTCAATCGCGACATTCCTTTGAGCAAATCAAGAAGGCCTTGACTAAAACTCCTATGCTTATCAGTCCCGACTACTCAAGGGATTTCCTTATTTTCTCCTTTGCCTCACCTGACATGGTGGCTGTTGTTCTACTACAGACAAATGACATTGGGCTAGAGCAGCCTATTGCTTATTTCAGCCGAGCATTGAGGGATGCCGAAGTCAGGTATGACACTATGGAAAAGTAGGCCTATGCTATAGTAAAATCTCTCAAATCTTATAGAACCTACGTCCTGCAGTCAAAAATCATCGCCTATGTCCCCTCGGCTGCTGTTAAAGACATTCTTATTCAGCCTGACATAGACGGGAGAAGGAGTAAATGGATAACCAAAATTCTGGAATTCGACCTGGAAATAAGGCCCACCAAATTGATCAAAGGTCAAGGTTTAGCCAAGCTGTTGGATGAAGCAAACTGCCAAGCTTTGGGGATAATTTTCATAAACGAATGCTCATGAATTCCACAAAGTTGGCTGTCTGAAATGGACCCTCGAAAAGAACCCCCATTAGCTAGATGTCCTTGGTATAAGTATGTCATATACTTTCTGCAAGAGTTGCAGCCCCCAGATGGCCTGCAAAGGAACAAATAAAGAGCTCTGAAGCTCAAAGCAGTCAGATACTGCCTGATCGATCAAGTGTTATATTGGAAATACCCCCTGGGGGTGCTTATAAAATGCATGAGTCCACAAGAGGCCGAGATGATCGTGGCTGAATTTCATAGTGGCCTGTGTGGAGGGCACCATTTCTGGAAAGCCACAACCCACAAAATCCTTAGGGCTAGATACTACTGGCCTACCGTGTTCACTGACGTCTGAAAAAAGGCCAGAGCCTGCATCAAATGTCAAAAATTTGCAGGAAAACAATAGCTCAAGTCTCTGCCGTCACATCCGGTGGTGGTTTCAGGACCTTTCCAGTAGTGGGGCCTAGATTTCATTGGAGAAATTCACCCTGCTTCCAGTGGGCATCACAGGTGGATCCTGACTGCTACAGATTTCTTTACCAAGTGGGTTGAAGCTATCCCCACCAGGAGTGCTTCTCACAAGGTAATCGTTGGATTCTTGGAGGACCTCATCACAAGGTTCGGCTGCCCAGATAAGATTGTCACTGATAATGCAGCCGCTTTTGGGTCTGAGCCATTGGCCAAGTTCTATGAACAGTTTGGGATCAAACTGATTCACTCCACCCCATATTATCCACAGGGAAACGGTTTAGCAGAATCCTCCAACAAAAGCCTGATAAGGATCATCAAAAGGCTGTTGGAAGACAACAAAAAGGCTTGGAATTCAAAGCTGAAATTCGCTCTATGGGCTGATCTGGTGACTACAAAGAGATCTATAGGCCTCTCCCCTTTCCAGTTAGTCTACGAAGCAGAATCAGTTTTCCCTTCTCAGCTGGCCATTCCCGTAGCAAAATTATTCCAGGATTATCAAGAAGATCCCAATGATGTGATCAGAAGGATTCATCAGCTGGTAGAAGTCTAGCAGGCCAGAGAGTAGGCAATGGACAAAATTCAGGACCATCAACCAAAGATCAAGCAGGTTTTCGATAAGAAGGCCAAGAAGGAGCGGTTCCAGATAGGAGACCTGGTGCTGAAATGGGATGCTCCTAAGCAAGATAAGGGAAAACACAACAAATTTGAAGCCTTGTGGATCGAGGCTTTCAAAATCTCTGAGACTTTCTCAAATAACACGTATAGGTTGCGAGATTTTGAAGGTGAAGAATTTTTCGGCAGCCTAGTGAATGGTCATTTTCTGAAGATATGTTTTGTTTGAATCTTAGATGGCTCCTTTGCTTGTAAATATTGTCCTTTTTATTTCTTTGTTTGTTTTCGTTTTTTATTTTTCGGCCTAATAATGACTCCATAGCCCAACAACAAGGCACTGGAACTGCAAAATGAGTCCTTAGAGCATCGCGGGGATGACTCTATCCCCCATGGAGCCTAATGTTAGCAACATTTTTAGTATTGGGGCACGAACGTACAAAGGTATGTAGGATTGCCCGAGAAGCGCCCAAGCACAACACAGATGAACCCCTTTTCAATTACAATTCGAGTGAGTGGGCGAAGTTTTGTTGACGGCCGCCGAGATCCACCTATAAATCTGATCAATGGTCGTCGAGATTTTGGAACTGTCGAGTTGCCCCAGGGTTAATGCAAGAGACAACCCCAATAATTCAAGTCAATTCTGGGTTGTCTGATCCAAATTGAGACAGGTGGCTTCCAGTCGGTGTATCAGGAATCAGAGTTTCGTGAAACAGAGAGCCTCCTGTTCGTTGCAGTTGAAATCGCCGATCGATGAAATGCTGAAAGCACCTTTGGAGCCGAGCCCACGGTCCTAGCACCAAGTCACTTCAAGAGAGCCTGTAGACGAGGGAGGCTCCCTTTTAAATATCGAATGCCCCCTCGTCCATTCATCCTAAGGACGCATGGCGCAAGATCTGGCCGCATCGGCGTTTCAAAATTCGGGAGTTCGTGGGGTGAGATTTTCATGTTGTTCAACATCGCGAAACCCCGAACCCTGACAGCGTCAAAATCACCGAAACTGGGGCCCGCGACATCACGAGCATTTTTCATCCATCCATCTAAAGGGGACACCTGGCAATAAATTGAGCCATCTCGGCGTTTCTCCCCTCGCGAATCCAAAACACAGAGAGTAGCTCCGTAATGTTCCGATGCGCGAGGTGCTGGGAGAGTCCTGGACCCGGGCCCACAGTATCGTCAGGAGAGATAAGAACCGTTAGATCTAGAGGGACGCGTGGTGCCAGATTAAGCCGTCTTGGCATATCGCTCATCGCGATTTCGATCAGCAAGGATCAGCCCCTTCATAGTCGCGAACGCCGAAAGCACCTTGGGAATAGACACGAGGTCACAGTCCGTGGTCACTTGGAGGAAGAAAGGAGATGCGTAAAGAAGGCTGAAGGCACCGAGTTTAGTTACAGAAGGGATCGTCGCGATCTCCAGGTGCCATCGGATCCGGCCTCCATACTGTTTCTCGCCTGGAGTAAATGATGGCAAGAGCGGGTGGTTGAAACCTCCTTTCATTCATTAAGTGAGGGAATGGAGGGTCTGGAAAGTCGTCTGCCCGAAGAAGTCTTGTATATCGATTTTTTCAAAGAAACCATGCCGAAGTCCTCGACTTGACAGAGAATTCTGCGCACGCTAGCCCAACACTTAATGTCTCAGCTACCCTCCTTGCAGGAGCCATGCGTAGTTAAGATGGCTTTTAAAGAAAGATATCAGTACGAGTTTGACTGAAGGGACACCAAGCTTTGGGAGACTGGACACGCCTCTATGAGGTGGATCTTCCTGAGTATATAAACTCAGTTTTTGTATTTTTGTAAGTATTAATGGTTGAGCAGAGCTCCCGGTTGTAAAGATTTAATGAAGCACTGATACTTTGGTTATGTATGGACTTTTGAGACTTCTTGTCTTATGAATGCCAGTTTCTTTTATGTCTTTGTTACACTGTGTTAGAACAACTCGGAATTGGAGGGTCCAGTCGAGTTGTAGCTGTTATGGGATGATGTTGGATTGGATCATTGTAGCAGTTACGTTGTTTCTAATCAGTTCTTGTGATTTTCCCAGCATTGAATGACTAGGAATTGGAGGATCCAGTCAAGTCCCCTTTTCAGCTTCTTGAGACTCTGAACCAAGAGGATCTTGCATTCAAAATCTTTCCTCTGCAAACCACTGAAATCTTGTTGCCCGAAGTTGTTTATTCACCTTTCTTATCAAGTCTTCCACCTGACCATATTTTAATCAACCCACTGGCTGAAGTTAGATCAAGACCTCCTTTGTCCTTTACATGCGAGACCCAGTCCCTAAGTTAGAGTGATATCTACTCGAGTCTCTATCCATCTAATAATCCATTAAAAACTATCGTGACATAAAATTGATGGGTGTCAGGCTCTGCTCTTGCAAGAAATCCAGGAGTGACTTCCGACACTAACACACCCGTGCTGAAAATCGCCGACCCAAAAGCTGACTTCCTCGTGTGCACAAATGCCTGTAAGCAAGGGCTCGGAGGAGTCCTTATGTAGAAAGGAAGTGTGATCTGCTATGAATCCCGAAAATTGAATGAGCATGAAGTCAACTATGTGACCCATGATCTAGAACTGGATGCCATAGTGCATGCCTTGAAAATGTGGAGGTATTACCTCCTGGGAAGAAAATTTGTACTTATGACAAATCACTGTGGATTGCGATACCTGTTTGATGAACCAAATCTCAATGCTATACAAGCTAGGTGGATGGACCTCCTTAGCGAGTTTTATTTTGAAATCAAACACATTAAAGGAAAGGAAAATAGGGTGGCCGATGCCCTCAGCAGAAGTATGAAAACAATCCACCTGGAAATGGTGAGCACCTGCGAGACAGATGTCAAGGAAAGAATCAGAAATGCACAAGAAACAGATCCCTTCGTCCAGACCGTGACCATGTACCTACAACAAGAACCCGCTAGAGTAAAATATGAAAGCTATCAGATGATCGAAGGAGGTTTTCTCACTTACAGAAATAGATTTTATATTCCAGCATGTGACGACTTGAAGAGGTTCATTATGGATGAACTACATAAAAGACCCTATACTGGTAATCCAGGATACCAGAAGATGATCACTGCCACCAGAAAAAAATTTTATTTTCCTGGATTGAAGAAAGACATAGCCGAGTACTTATCCAAATGCATAGAGTGCCAACAGGTTAAAGCAGAACATCCACACCCAGCAGGATTATTGCAACCTTTACCAATCCCATAATGGAAATGGGAAACCATCTCCATGGATTTCATCACTGGATTACCAACCTCAACCAAACAGAATGATGCCATTATGGTGGTGGTGGATAAATTGAGCAAGTCTGTTCACTTCATCCCCATTAAGTCGACCTGGAAGGCAATCGATATCGCCCAGGTATTCATGAAAGAGATATTCATACTGCATGGTATGCCGAAAGAGATCGTGTCTGACAGAGACATGAAATTTACTTCCAACTTTTGGAAATCACTGATGGCTGGCTTAGAGACCAAATTGTTGTTTAGCACCGCCTATCACCCTCAAACCGATGGACAAACGGAAAGAGTGAACCAAATACTTGAATACATTCTAAGAATGCATGCAATGCATCAACCCAAGAAGTGGGAAGACTACCTACCACTGGTAGAATTTGCCTACAACAACGGTTACCAAGCATCCTTAAAGATGAGTCCCTTCGAAGCCCTCTATGGTAGACCGTGTAAAACTCTAGTCAGCTGGAGTAATCTCGTAAATAGGATTTATATAGGACCCGACATGTTGAAGGAAATGGAACAACAGGTGACTCAGATAAAACAAAACCTGAAGGTCACTCAGAACCGACAGAAAATTTATGCCGACCAAAAGAGAACTCCAAGAGAGTTTAAGACGGGAGACCATGTATATCTCAGAGTTAGGCCCAGGAAGAGTTCCCTGAAAATGGGATCTTGTGCCAAGTTGACACCTCGGTATTGTGGACCCTTTGAAGTTCTATATAGAGTGGGACCCATAGCCTATAGGCTAGCACTTCCTCCCACAGTAAAAGCACATAATGTTTTCCATGTTTCATTATTGAAGGAATATGTACATGATGTTAATCATATAATTTATTGGTCTATGATCCAGGTGGAACCGAAGGGATAATTTCTACCAGAACCTCAGTGCATACTGAACAGAAAGGAAACCCCACTCCAGAACCGCTCCAGAACCGAACCGTTGCACAGGTCAAGGTGCAGTGGAGACATTTTGGCCCAGACGAGGCTACATGGGAAATTGAGGATGCCATGAGACAGACATATCCGATTTTGTTTACTTCTGTACATGCATGTCATGTTGATAGATAAGAACATTGAGGACGGTGTTCCTTTAAGGGGGAGGGAATTGTAACACCCTGTTTCCCCCAGTTTGTAAAAATAACTATACTGGCCAAGAACTGTGGCAAACTCAAAAATGTGAATGTGTGATGTGAATGGA
>JZKD02S2384138.1:317516-331173 GCA_000966675.3 Picea glauca
AAAGAGACCACGATGGCTGAAGAAAGGTGGTGGAAGGCACCTGGAAAGGTGGCATTAACTTCCACCGAAACCAATACCATATTTGGACTTCACTGGCCCAGAGAACCAAGAGCGGATCGTTGGCCCTGAATTAAATGACTCGCCAGGATTGGTAGGTAATAGGATCCTCATGAGTAATGAGGGATGGGGGGGGTGAACCGCCCATCCATAGAGTCATCAGGCCTAACCAATGTGAGGAAAATTGCGCCACATGCAACCTCGCAAAAGGAAAAAGGCATGAGGCAGAAGCGAGAAGGGGGGGAAGACGCGAGGGAAGGAAGAGAACTCTGGAAAAATACAGAGTGACTCATAGCAGAGAAGAAGGAGAGTAACCTTCGTTCTCGGTCACTGGAAAACAGAGACGCAGTCTCGCAGCATCGTGGTCTCAACTCGGGGGTGGCTAGTGGTAAATCCGTTGGGAGTCGCTGAGCCTATGGTTGGGTGGAAATGAGCACCCCTATCAGTGGTTGCATCACTTCTAGTGTTTTTCTGATAAGTGTCTTTTTTTATCTTATATCTTGAAATGTATATTCTGACATTTATGCTCATAAGATGTGAAATCATGAAGATTTTCAGTATAATAATGTCTGTGTGGTGTTTGATAAAAAATGGTGGTTTCATGCTTTGTTGGAAGGACCACTTATGGCTTACGTTTATAGATATATTTGTACATATATATATGCATATTGAATTAATTCAGACTTCGAGTCTATTCTTGGGAAATCCATACCTCTATTTGTCCCTAGGAATACCCAGAATCGATCTCTCCACATAGATATCCTTCTTGGAAAGCTTATCAAGAACCTAGAAAAGGATTCGAAAGCGCAAGCCTTAGTAACCTGGTACGAGGAAGAATGATCCTCTTGAAGTCCCGAAACAACAATGTAGGGATAAGTATCGATCGACGGATGAGATCCTGTTAGAAGATCTATGGTCATTCACGACCATTAGATTGGAGGAATACACAAGGGTGTTAAATGCCTTAACCCCTTTTTCCTTCATCTTTGTGAGTAGCGAAGAAATCGGGACCGTAGATCCCCAAGGTCCGTGGGAGCATCTGGACCGTTGGTTTTTCCATGTCCAAGGAGAAACGAGAGAGCGTATAGTGCAGGACAGGTCTAAGCCGTCAGATCTTGGTCTAAATAGCCAACAACCGTTGGATCTGTCGAGAGTTGCACAAGGTTTAAAATCTCACGCGAAGAATAGCAGAATGAAACTCCCGAAGGGGTTGTATCGGGATATCCACGTTCGAAAGTTCGGGAGTCCAAAGGATAAGAGTCCAGGCACTCGACATCAGAAATCATGAAGCTACGAAAGAATCAGGACCGCCCATCTGAGGAGAATAGGTGGCAGGGATCAAGGGATCTCGCAAACTCGGAGGTTTGCAAGGTGAGAGCCCAGGAGTTGGGTGCTCCAAGTCGTGAGTGGTGAAGTCATGAGATGATTAGGACCGTCCATATGAGGAGGAAAGGTGGCAGAGATAGAGGTATCTCGCGAACTTGGAGGTTCGCAAGGTGAGAGCCCAGGAGTTGGGTGCTCCAAGTCGTGAGTGGAGAATTCGTAAGAAGATTAGGACAGTCCATCTGAGGAGGATAGGTGGCAGATATCGAGGGATCTCACGAACTCAAAGGTTCGCAAGGTGAGAGCCTAGGAGTTGGGTGATCCAAGTCGTGAGTGGCAAAGTCATGAGAATATTAGGACCATCCATCTGAGGAGGACAGGTGGCAGAGATCGAGGGATCTCACAGACTCGGAGGTTCACAAGGTGAAATCCTAGGGGTTGGGTGCTCCAAGTCGTGAGAAGATCAGTACCGTTCATTTGAGGAGGATAGGTGGCAGAGATCGAGGGATCTCATGAATGCAGAGGTTTGCAAGGTGAGATACCAGGACTTGGGTGCTCCAAGTCACGAGTGGCAAAGTCACGAGAAGATCAGGACCGTCCATCTGAGGAGGACAGGTGGCAGAGATCGAGGGATCTCACAAACTCGGAGGTTCACAAGGTGAGAGCCCAAGAGTTGGGTGCTCCAAGTCGCAAGTGGCGAAATTGTGAGGAGCAAGGATAGCCGTTGGATCCAGGTCAAGGGAGGATCATTGGATAAGTAGCTTCATCGCACACATCGCGCATTCAGAGGTTCGGAGGTTGAGAGAACCTCTTCTCGACAACAGAAGTCATGAAGTACCGAGAGCCAAGGCACGAGTGTGGACACGTGGAAGAACCAAAAGGTGGGGCCTGCATGGTTGACAGGCGGACACACGTCACCTAGAGGAAGGAGTCAATACTCCATTGACTTCTCGCATCTCAGGAATTCGCGAGATAAGAGAATGCGAGCTCGACGCTACAACTCGCAAAGTCGCGAGTTGCGAGAAAGCGAGAGGAAAGTCAACCTTTGATGACTTTCAAGTCTCGGAGGATCGCACAAGGAAGGAACGAGAGTTCAAACTTTGAACTCATGAAGTGGTGAGAAGCGAGAGGAGCTAGCATTTAGCCTAGCCTATGGTCACATGCAGAGGGCACTGAGAGAAGGAAACTATACCCATTTTGTGATCTTGGGTATCGTGAGATTGGGAAGGAAGAGTTAGGAGTTTCGACTCGCGAACTTGCGAGATTGCGAGTTGCGACAAGTAACTTTTGGGGTTAGGCCTTGATCATAGCATTTTGGTCACTCGGAGAGGGTGGAGCTCACTTCTAGTGTTTCTCACACAAGGGAGCTTCCTAAAGGAACCGTGGATCGATTGGAAGGAGATTCCAGCTGGGAATCAAAAGAAGCCGCTTCAGCTCATAAAATAAACTGAATGATCCTTAAGACCGGGAGGTCATGCAGAGACCCTTGTTGAGGCAGAGGTGGCATATGCAGCCTGTGCTAAGCCCCGTAGGATTTCGGGGACTCTGTACCTCAAGAAAAGGCGAAAAATCATTACACTGCAGCAAGTATCTGACACAAGGAGTCAAACCCTGATTCAGAATCTGATTCTGAAAATACTGGTAAAGGATAGATCATTGACGCAGACCCCACTTCTATTGCTGCAACCACAACAATTCAACCTGAAGAACCAACAGATCCTAAAGAGGGGGAACACCTTTTTCATTCACAGATGTGGGTGAATGGGACCCCTCTACATTTTATTATTGATAGTGGAAGCCAGAAGAACCTCATCTCAACAGAGGTCATCAAACAGTTGGGATTGTCGACAACACCACACTCCCAACTATACAACATTGCATGGCTTCACCAAGGACGAGATATTTGTGTCAGCCAACAATGTTGATTGTCATATGGTATACATCCCTTCAAGGATGAGGTATTATGTGATGTTTCCAAACTGAATGTCTGTGATGTTCTCTTGGGCCAACGATATATGTGGAAGCGTCATGATGTTTATGAGTCTCGACCCCGTAGTGTCATTGTTACTTTGGGGGGTCATCTCTATAGAATACCAAAGGTAGTTCCGACTATTGTTCCACCAAAAAAGTGCCGCAAGGTAGTATCTCATACTACAAAATTCATCTTCTTCACAATCTGTTCAAAAGGGGAACAGAAGGACATTGGAACCACTACAACATCGCCCCAAGCACCTTCTATCCAATAGAAGCAGGTCGACAAGGTTGCAGAAAAGCACAAAGATTCCTTCTACACACCATCCTGTCATGTAACCCGACTTGTTGAACAGCCTCAGCCTCAATAGGTTCATGACAGACTTGCACAAACTGAGCAGTGCGATGTCTCCAACAAGGAAAGCAGCTCACCAAGATGAAGATTCAGCCAATGCTTTTCCCTCTCCCCCAAGAACTCAATGAAATGGAGACCATTTATTCCTAAGGAGGGAGGATTTATCTAGGTGGATATCGGTAGACACCCACCTTTTCCGGCTGGCTCAAAATAGTTTTCTGGCAATTTTGACAATTTACTATTTTTAGTTGTTTTTAAGTTCCAGGGCCATTTTGAGGGCCCAAATGAAGGTTTTTCGAGATTGAGGTTCTCAAAAATAGATAAATCCATGATTGATCCACTTAAATGAATCTCCTTGACAATAACTTTCCAACGAGCTATCACACACCTAAAATGGAGATCGTATGCAACAGTTACGACCCCGAGAAGTTGATGTACTCACTTACACAAACGGGGCCCACATGATTTTTGGTGCTTCATGTCCTAGGGTTAGGTTTTTGGATGTCTAGGGTTTTTTGCATTCCTTATTATTGTAAAAAGGCCGTCAGAGCCTCATTGTAATCATCTTCTTGCGAATGCGAGTGACCATCACATCTCTTCTCAGAGATAAGATGCCACCATTCTAGCGAGTCCTTCATTCTGTATTTTACAGTCTCTGTACATTTCTTTCATTAATATAAATCACGTATTACTGTATATATGTGTTTATGTTTGCATATATGATACATTTATATTATATTATTGAATATATGTGATATCTCTGTGCATTTATTTATTATATCTCTGATCTCATTTAGTGCCGAAAATAATCCGGATCAGTGGTATCAGAGCAGGTTGTTCTTGATCATTTTTTTTTTCAGTGCATGTCCCCGACGAGTTCTGAGTATAGCAAGTTGGGTCTCGGGATTGTCTCTCTTGAAGACAATCACTCTCGCACACCCAAGAAACCTTCAATGGTGGAATAAAATAAAAACGACGGAGCAAACGATCCTATCAATCTGTTGCTTGAGCAAGCTCTCACGTGACAGAGGGATGAAATGATGGAGAATTTTTCTGACATCCTTCAATGCCTGCCGATAGCATCAGGCGCATATTCATCAACCGACCACTTTGGAGGCACCTCGCCTTTCAAGGTACAAGTTAATTTTGATATTCCTGTATTTGAAGGATAGATAGATGCAGAAGCCCTAGAAAAATGGTTTAACTCTGCTAGAAGGTTATTTCTCTGTTCACAATTTTTCCAACAAAGAAAAGATAACCTTCACACTCCTTAAATCTCTCCCTCATTTCAAACATTGGTGGGAAACTTATTGGGAGCAAAGTTCCACAGAGGATTCTGGAATATATGGGGTCGGTCCCACTTGGGATTTTTTTGTGGATGTGGTAAAAGAACAGTATTACCCTGTTGGCAACTATGAGGACCAGTACATGAGATGGACCACACTATGAAAAGAAAGGGGCCAAGAAGTTCCAGAGTTCACCAATACCTTCCATACCTTGCGCACCAAGCTGGGTATTAAAGACTCTGACTGACATTTGAATCTGAAATACCGTGGGGTTCTACACAGATACATCCAGACCAAAATGGATTTTCTGGACATCTCATCAATCGGTGCTGCTTATCGATATCTGTTAAAATTGAGCAGAAATTTAAGCACTGGAACAAACGGGAGTTTGGGTCTGTAAATCCACAACAACCAAAGTATGACAAAGATGACCCTAACAAATAGTCTCCCGAGAACCATTCCAAGACACGGGAAAAGAAGCGTCATGGGAAGAAAAAGAAGGACACTGGAAAATGGTGTGATTTCCACAAAATCCCTTGGCACAACACCGATGAATGTTTCTCAAAACAGTCATTGGTAGCTGAGATCAAAGACAAGGAGTCGAACCCTGATTCAGAATCTGATTCTGAAAATAATGATAAAGGAAAGATCATTGACGCAAACCCCACTTCTATTGTCGCGACCGTAGCAATTCAACCTGAAGAACCAACATACCTTGAAGAGGGGGAGCACCTTTTTCATTCACAGATGTGGGTGAAGGGGACCCCGCTACATTTTATTGTTGATAGCAGAAGCTAGAAGAACCTCATCTCAGCAGAGGGTATTAAATAGTTGGGATTGTCAACAACACCACACCCGAAACCATACAACATCGGGTGGCTTCTCTAAGGACGAGATCTTTGTGTCAGCCAACAATGTCGATTGTCATACAGTATCCATCCCTTCAAGGATGAGGTATTATGTGATATTTCCCCACTGGATGTCTGTGATGTTCTCTTGGACCAACCATATATGTGGAAGCGCAATGTTGTTTATGAGTCTCAACCTCGCAGTGTCATTGTTACTTTGGGGGGTCATCTCTATAGAATACCAGAGGTAGTTACGACTACTGTTCCACCAAAAAAGTGTCGCAAGGTAGTATCTCATACTACAAAATTTAGCTTCTTCACAATATGTTCAAAAGGGGAAAAGAAGGACATTGGAACCACTACATCCTCTCTCCAAGAACCTTCTAACCAACAGAAGAAGGTTGACAAGGTTGCAACAAAGCGCAAAGATTCCTTCTACGCACCGTCCTCTCATGTAGCCTGAGTTTTTGAACAATGTTAGCCTCAATAGTTTCATGAAAGACTTCCACAAACTAAGCACCGCGACATATCCAGTAAGGCAAGCAACTCACCCAGATGCAGATTCAACCAACGCATTTCCCTTTCCCCCTGGAACTCAACGCAAAGAATACCATTGCTTCCTAAGGAGAGAGGATTGATCTAGGTGGATATCGATGGCCACCCACCTTTTTTAGCTGGCTCAAAATAGTGTTCTGGTAATTTTGGCAATTTACTATTTTTAGCAGTTTTTAACTTCCGTGACAATTTTGACGGCCCAAATGAAGGTTTTAAGAGATAGAGGTTCTCGATTATAGCCAAAGGCATGATTTAACCCCCAAAATTAATCTCCTTTACGATACCTTTCCAACAATCTATCACACGCCTAAAACGGAGATCGTATGCAACAGTTACGACCCCGGGAAGTTGATGTACTCACTTACCCAAACGGGGCCCACATGACTTTTGGCACTTCATCTCCTAGGGTTAGGTTTTTGGATGTCTAGGGTTTTTGGCATTCCTTCTTATTGTAAAAAGGCCTTCAGAGCCTCATTGTAATCATCTTCTTCCGAATGTGAGTATCCGTCACATCTCTTCTCAGAGATAAGCTGCCACCATTCTAGGGAATCTTTCACTCTGTATTTTTACAGTCTCTGTACATTTATTTCATTAATAGAAATCATGTATTACTATATATATGTGTTTATGGTTGCATCTCTGATACATTTCTATTATATTATTTAATATCTGTGATATCTATGTGCATTTCTTTATTATATCTCTGATCTCATTTCGTGCCGAAAATAATCTGGATCAGCGGTATCAGAGCAGGTTGTTCTTGATTTTTTTTTTTTTCAGTTCATATCCCCGACGAGTTCCGAGTATAGAAAGTTGGGTCTCGATATTGTCTCTCTTGAAGACAATCTCTCTCGCACACCCAAGAAACCCTCAATGGTGGAAGAAAAGAAAAACTATGGAGCAGATGATCCTATCAATCTGTTGCTTGAGCAAGCTCTCACGCGACAGAGGGACGAAATGATGGAGAATTTTTCCCACATCCTTCAATGCATGTCAATAGCATCAGACGCATATTGATAAAGTGACCACTTTGGAGGCACCTCTCCTTTCAAGGTACAAGTTAATTTTGATATTCTTGTATTTGAAGGATAGATAGATGCAGAAGCCCTAGAAAAATGGTTTAACTCTCCTGGAAGGTTATTTCTCTGTTCACAATTTTTCCAACAAAGAAAATATCACCTTCGCACTCCTTAAAGCTCTCCCTCATGTCAAACATTGGTGGGAAACTTACTGGGAATAAAGTTCCACAGAGGAGTCTGGAATATATGGGGTTGATCCCACTTGGGATTTTTTTGTGGATGCGGTAAAAGAACAATATTACCCTGTTGGAAACTATGAGGAATAGTACATGAGATGGACCACACTATGGCAAGAGAGGGGCCAAGTAGTTCCAGATTTCACCAATACCTTCCATACCTTGCGCACCATGCTGGGTATCAAAGACTCCGAGTGACATTTTGTTCTGAAATACCGTGGGGTTTTACACAGATACATCCAGACCGAAATGGATTTATTAGACATATCATCACTCGATGTTGCTTATAGATATACTATTAAAATTGAGTAGAAATTTAAGCACCAGAACAAATGGGAGTTCGGGTCTTCAAATCCGCAACAACCAAAGTATGACAAAGACGACCCTAACAAATAGTCTACCGAAAGCCAGTCCAAGACATGGGAAAAGAAGGGCCATGGGAATGCAAAGAAGGAAACCGGAAGCCAGAATATCCTCATCTCAACAGAGGTCATAAACAGTTGGGATTGTCGACAACACCACACCCGCAACCATTTTTCTGGCAATTTTGGCAATTTACTATTTTTGGCCGTTTTTAGCTTCCGGGGCCATTTTGAGGGCCCAAATGAAGGTTTTTTGAAATAGAGGTTCTCAATTATAGGCAAGGGAATGATTGATTCCCCAAAATGAATCTCCTCGATGATACCTTTCCAACGAGCTATCACACGCCTAAAACGGAGATCGTATGCAACAATTAGGACCCCGGGAAGTTGATGTACTCACTTACCCAAACGGGGCACACATGACTTTTGGCGCTTAATCTCCTAGGGTTAGGTTTTTGGATGTCTAGGGTTTTGGGAATTCAATATTATTATAAAAATACCTTCATATCCTCATTGTAATCATCTTCTTGTGAATGCGAGTAGCCGTCACATCTCTTCTCAGAGATAAGTTGCCACCATTCTAGCAAGTCTTTCACTCTGTATTTTTACAGTCTCTGTACATTTCTTTCATTAATAGAAATCGTGTATTACTGTATATCTGTGTTTATGGTTGCATCTATGATACATTTTGTTTATATTATTGAATATCTGTGATATCTCTGTGCATTTCTTTATTATATCTCCAATCTCATTTCGTGTCGAAAATAATCCGGATAAGTGGTATCAGAGCAGGTTGTTCTTGATCGTTTTTTTTTTCAGTGCATGTCCCCGAAGAGTTTTGAGTATAAAAAGTTGGGTCTTGATCTTGTCTCTCTTGAAGACAATCTCTATTTCACACCCAAGAAACCCTCAATGGTAGAAGAAAAGAAAAACAACGAAGCAGACGATCCTATCAATCTATTCCTTGAGCAAGCTCTCACGCGACAGAGGGACAAAATGATGGAGAATTTTTCCCACATCCTTCAACGCTTGCCGATAGCATCAGATGCATATTCATCAAGAGACCACTTTGGAGGCACCTCATCTTTCAAGGTACAAGTTAATTTTGATATTCTTGTATTTGAAGGACAGATAGATGCAGAAGCCCTAGAAAAATGGTTTAACTCTGCTAGAAGGTTATTTCTCTGTTCACAATTTTTCCGAAAGAAAATATCACCTTCACACTCCTTAAAGCTCTCCCTCATGTCAAACATTGGTGGGAAACTTACTAGGAGCAAAGTTCCACAAATGAGTCTGGAATATATGGGGTCGATCCTACTTGGGATTTTTTTTTGGATGCGGTAAAAGAACAATATTACCTTGTTGGCAACTATGAGGACTAGTACATGAGATGGACCACACTGTGGCAAGAGAGGGGCCAAGCAGTTCCGGAGCTCACCAATACCTTCCATACCTTGCGCACCAAGATGGGTATCAAAGACTCCGAGTGACATTTGGTTCTGAAATACAGTGGGGTTCTACAAAGACACATCCAAACCGAAATGGATTTTTTGGACATCTCATCACTCGGTGTTGCTTATCGAGATACTGTTAAAATTGAGAAGAAATTTAAGCACCAGAACAAACGAGAGTTCGGGTATGAAAATCCGCAACAACTGAAGTATGACAAAGACGGCCCTAAAAAAAAGAACCACAATAATTCAACCTGAAGAACCAATAGATCATTCACAGATGTGGTTGAAGCGGAAGCCAGAAGAACCTCATCTCAGTAGAGGTCATCAAACATTTGGGATTGTCAACAACACCACACCCACAACCATACAACATCAGGTGGCTTTGCCAAGGACGAGATCTTCGTGTTAGCCAGTAGTGTCGATTGTCATACAGAATCCATCCCTTCAAGGATGAGGTATTATGTGATGTTGCTCCACTAGATGTCTATGATGTTCTCTTGGGCCAACCATATATGTGGAAGCACCATGCTGTTTATGAGTCTCGACCCTACAGTGTCATTGTTACTTTGGGGGGTAATCTTTATAGAATACCAGAGGTAGTTCCGACTACTGTTCCACCAAAAACGTGTCGCAAGGTAGTATCTCATACTGCAAAATTCAGGTTCTTCACAATCTTTTCAAAAGGGGAACAAAAGGACATTGGAACCACTAGAACCTCACCCCAAGTACCTTCTATCCAACAAAAGCAGGTCGAAAAGGTTGCAGCAAAGCACAAATATTCCTTTTTCACACCATCGTCTCATGTAGCTCGACTTGTTGAACAACCTCAACCTCAACAGGTTCATGACAGACTTCCACAAACTGAGCAGCACGACGTCTCCAGGAAGGCAAGCAACTCACCAAGACACAGATTCAGCCAATGCTTTTCCCTCTCCCCCGGGAACTCAACGCAATGGAGAACATTTCTTCCTAAGGAGGGAGGATTGATCCAGGTCGATATCGGTGGTCAACCACCTTTTCTGGCTGGCTCAAAACAATTTTCTGGAAATTTTGGCAATTTACTATTTTTAGTTGTTTTTAACTTATGGGGCCATTTTGAGGGCCCAAATGAAGGATTTTCAATATATAGGTTCTCAATGATATCCAAATTCATGATTTATCCCAAATAATGAATCTCCTCGATGATACCTTTCCAATGAGCTATCACACGCTTAAAACGGAGATCATATGCAACAATTATGGCCTCGGGAAGTTGATGTACTCACTTACCCAAACGGGGCCCACATGACTTTTGGCGCTTCATCTCCTAGGGTTAGGTTTTTGGATGTCTAGGATTTTTGGCATTCCTGCTTATTGTAAAAAGGCCTTCATATCCTCATTGTAATCATCTTCTTGCGAATGTGAGTAGCCATCACATCTCTTCTCAGAGATAAGCTGCCACTATTCTAGCGATTCTTTCACTCTGTATTTTTACAGTCTCTGTACATTTCTTTCATTAATAGAAATAGTGTATTATTGTATATATGTGTTTATGGTTGCATCTATGATACATTTTTGTTATATTATTGAATATCTGCTATATCTCTATGCATTTCTTTATTATATCTCCGATGTCATTTCGTACCGAAAATAATCCGGATCAGTGGTATCAGAGTAGGTTGTTCTTGATCGTTTTTTTTTTCAGTGCATGTCCCCGCCAAGTTTCGAGTATAGAAAGTTGGGTCTTGAGCTTGTCTCTCTTGAAGACAATCGCTCTCACACACCCAAGAAACCCTCAATAGCGGAAGAAAACAAAAACAACGGAACAGACAATCCTATCAATATGTTACTTGAGCAAGCTCTCACGCGACAGAGGGATGAAATGATGAAGAATTTTTCCCACATCCTTCAACGCCTACCGATAGCATCAGGCACATATTCATCAAGCGACCACTTTGGAGGCACCTCGCCTTTCAAGGTACAAGTTAATTTTGATATTCATGTATTTGAAGGACAGATAGATGCAAAAGCCCTAGAAAAATGGTTTAACTTTACTAGAAGGTTATTTCTCGGTTCACAATTTTTTCGACAAAGAAAAGATCACCTTCGCACTCCTTAAATCTCTCCCTCATGTCAAACATTGGTGGGAAACTTACTGGGAGAAAAGTTTCATAGAGGATTCTAGAATATATGGGGCCGATCCCACTTGGGATTTGTTTGTGGATGCGGTAAAAGAACAATATTACCCTGTTGGCAACTGTGAGGACCAATACATGAGATGGACCACACTGCAGCAAGAGAGGGGCCAAGAAGTTCCAGAGTTCACCAATACCTTCCATACCTTGCACACCAAGCTGGGTATCAAAGACTCTGAGTGACATTTGGTTCTGAAATACCGTGGGGCTCTACAAAGATACATCCAGACCGAAATTGATTTTCTGGACATATCATCACTCGGTGTTGCTTATCGATATGCTATTAAAATTGAGCAGAATATTAAGCACCAGAAAAAATGGGAGTTCGGGTCGGAAAATCCACAACAAGAAAAGTATGACAAAGACAACCCTAACAAACAGTCTCCTGAAAACCAGTCCAAGACACGGGAAAAGAATGGTGATGGGAAGACAAAGAAGGACATCGGAAAATGGTGCGATTTCCACAAAAGCCCTTGGCACAACACCGATGAATGTCGCTCAAAATAGTCATTGGTGGATGAGATCAAAGACAAGGAGCCAAACCCTGATTCAGAATCTGATTATGAAAATATTGGTAAAGGACAGATCATTGACGTAGACCCCACTACTATTGCCTCGACCACAATAATTCAACCTGAAGAACCAACAGATCCTGAAGAGGGGAAGTGCCTTTTCCATTCACAGATGTGGGTGAAGTGGACCATGCTACATTTTATTGTTGATAGCGGAAGACAGAGGAACCTCATCTCAACAGAGGTCATCAAACAGTTGGGATTTTCGACAACACCACACCCACAACCATACAACATCGGGTGGCTTCGCTAAGGACAAGATCTTTGTTTTAGCCAGCAGTGTCGATTGTCATACGGTATCCATCCCTTAAAGGATGAAGTATTAAGTGATGTTTCTCCACTGGATGTCTGTGATGTTCTCTTGGGCCTACCATATATGTGGAAGTACCATGTTGTTTATGAGTCTCGACCTCGCAGTGTCATTGTTACTTTGGGGGGTCATCTCTATAGAATACCAGAGGTAGTTATGATTACTGTTCCACCAAAACAATGTCGCAAGGTAGTGTCTCATACTGAAAAATTTAGCTTCTTCACAATATGTTCAAAAGGGGAATAGAAGGACATTGGAACCACTACAATCTCACCCCAAGCACCTTCTATCCAACATAAGCAGGTCGACAATGTTGTAGCAAAGCGCGAAGATTCCTTCTGCACACCGTCCTCTCATGTAGCCTAACTTGTTGAACAACCTCATCCTCAATAGGTTCATGACAGACTTCCACAAACTGAGCAGCGCGACGTCTCGAGCAAGGCAAGCATCTCACCAAGACGGAGATTCAGCCAACACTTTTCCCTCTCCTCTGGTGTTAGAAGAATAGGACCATGGAGCAAAAAAATAAAACAAATGCAGAAACAAAACACAGAAGATACACAATAAAATAGAGACAGATTTACGTGGTTCACCCAGTGTGGGCTATGTCCACCAGAGAAATTGCCAGGTCCTTCCTTTATTATTATCTAGCATAAGAAGGAATACAACCTACAACAAACCCGTTGTAACTTCCTCTTCTTTCTCTCACAGTCTCCTATCTCAGAATACAATATTCACCATCAACCATAGTTGCAATACATTTCCCTCATAAAAGAGGGTTGCCTTCTAGGGAAAAAAACCCTAACATAATATCTACCGTTAGATTTGCGACCTTATAATGAACGGTCCATATTTACAATGAAATTATAATATACATTTACAAGGCAATTTTTCCTTCGGGGGCTTCGTCGTCGAACCCCCATCGGGGGACGCTGCCCCCAAACCCCCGCTGGGGGCCTACTTGCCCCCAGACCCCCCAGCCGAGGGGATAGCCCCCCCGGACCCTGCAGAGGGGGTACACCCCCTCTGCACTCCCCCACATGGAAGAGTGTACATACTTCTGGGGTGTAAATACTTCATGGGGTATAAACACGACTGAAAGCAAGGACCTCTGAATCAAGAAGATAATCAGGCT
>JZKD02S2384138.1:339675-371322 GCA_000966675.3 Picea glauca
AACCAGAGATAACACCAATAAGACAACCACAAAGGCGTATGAATCCAATCCTAAAAGACTTTGTGAAAGAAGAGTTACATAAATTATTAAACGTGGGATTCATTTATCCAATCTCCGACAGAAAGTGGGTTTCACCCCTTGTTGTGGTACCTAAGAAAATGACAGGGAAATGGAGAATGTGTGTAGACTTTAGGGAGTTCAATAAGGAAACCCTGAAGGACTACTTTCCCTTGCCTTTTATAGATCAGGTTTTGGATACCTTGGCTGAAAAAAAATACTTTTCCTTTCTCGATGGATATAGTGGATACAATCAGATTCAAATTGCTCCTGAAGACCAGGAAAAAACAACATTCACGTGTCCTTGGGGCACTTATGCTTATAAAGTTCTACCTTTTAGATTATGCAATGCTCCTGCTACATTTCAGAGAGCAGTCCTTGGGATTTTTGCTAACTTAATTCATGATTGTGTGGAAGTGTACATGGATGACTTTACTATTTATGGTAATACCTTCGAAGAAGCCATAAGTAATCTTGAGAAAGTCTTGATTCGCTATCAAGAATCAAATTTATCCCTTAGTCATGAAAAATGTAAAATGCTATTAACTGAGGGAATAGTGTTGGGTCATCATTTGTCTGCAGAAGGAATTAAAGTTGATCTAGCTAAAATTGAAGTAATAGTTAATCTTTCCTCTCCAAAAACCCAAAAAGATGTGCAATTTTTTTTGGGACATGCTGGATATTATCATCGATTCATTGAAAAATTTACAAAGATAGCCAGCCCCATGTTTAAACTATTAGCAAAGGATGTAGAATTTTGTTGGGATAACAATTGTCAAAATGCTTTTGAAAATTTGAAAGAAAAATTGTCCATGGCACCTATTTTACGAGGACCAAATTGGTCTCTTCCTTTCCATATTTCAACTGATGCCTTAGACACTGCTTTAGGAGGAGTGCTTGGACAAAAAGAAAACCAACAAAATTATGCTATTTACTTTACCAACAAAAACCTTAATCCTCATGAATTGAACTACACTGTGATAGAGAAGGAATTTTTCGCTGTAGTTCATTCCATTAACAAATTCCGTCATTACATCACTGGGTATGAGGTTTTTGTACATACTGACCATTCCGCTATTAGATTTTTGATGAAAAAACTAGTTACTATTGGAAGAATCACACGATGGATTTTGCTACTTCAAGAATTTAACATCACTATAGTTGATCGGTCGGGAAAAGAAAATGTAGTTGCGGATTTTCTCTCTCGCATTCCTCAAGACAGTACTGACATTCTAGTGAATGATAATTTCCCTGATGAACATCTATTTGTAGTAGATGTTAAGACCCCTTGGTTTGCAGATACGGAAAATTATTTAGCTACAGGGAGACTGCCAGCTCATTTGTCATCACCACAAAAGAAAAGAATTGTCCAACAAAGTGCTTATTACTCTTGGGTAGGAAGTGATATTTTCTATACAAGTCCTGATATGATCATTAGGAGATGCGTTCGGGAAGATGAGATTCCCGATATCCTTCAGGCCTGTCATGACGGGCCATGTGGAGGACACTTCTCTGATAAGAGAACGACATATAAAGTCTTACAATCAGGATATTACTGGCTGACACTGTTTAAAGATGCAACAAAATATGTAAGAAGCTGCGATAGTTGTCAGAGGATGGGGAGACCGACCGTAGAAGATGAGATGCCCTTACAACCGCAGGTTGTGATTGAACCATTTGATAAATGGGCACTTGATTTTGTAGGACCGATTTCCCCAATGTCGAGGAAGAAGAAGTACATCTTGGTTTTTACAGATTTTGTGACCAAGTGGGTAGAGGTAAAATCCTTATATCAAGCAACTGAGAAATCAGTGGTTGGATTTATTTATGAAGATATCTTTACCCGCTTCGGTGTTCCACGAGAGATTGTTACTGATCAAGGTGCTCAATTCACTTCTAAGTTAGTGAAGGAACTCACAGATAAATATGGGATAAAACACTATAAGTCTTCCCCATACCATCCACAAGCCAATGGGCAAGTGGAATCCACGAATAAAGTTCTAGAAGCTATTCTGACCAAGACAATACATTTACATCACAAATATTGGGCGGATAGACTTCCAAAGGCTTTATGGGCATACCAGACTAAGTGGAGAAATACCAATGGTCATACCCCTTATGAATTGGTATATGGCAAGCAAATTCTCCTTCCCATAGAATTTCATATTCATACCTTCCGCATAGCAACATAATTGGGTTTGAATTTGGATGAGGCACATAAACAGAGAGTTATGCAATTAAATGAATTGGAAGAAATTAGGAAAGATGCTCTTCAAAGAACTATCCTCATACAAAATCAACGTAGCAAATGGCATGATAAATACATTAAGAAGAAGCATTTTCAACCAGGGGATTGAGCATTGCTATTTGATTCCAAATATAAAACTTTCAAAGGAAAAATTACAACACGATGGCTAGGACCTTATGAAGTGGAAACTATTTTTGATAATGAATCTGTTAGAATCAAGACCATAGATGACTCTCAAAATTCCTTTGTAGTAAATGGACATCAATTAAAAGTATATAACAAACCCTTGTCAAGAGATGATTTTCTACAAGAAATTTCTAAACAACCAAAAATAAAGATAGTAGGAGAAGAGACTTCTCCTCCTGCTAATCCTTGATCATTTTTGTTGTTTCAAGATTTTTTAAATAATAAAAATTTTAATCAAAAAAAAAACAAAACATTTTGGATATGTTGACATATTGTTTTTAGTTTTACAGGATTTTTAAAGCAAGTACAGAATTGAATTCCATCACTTTTTCGCAACAGGTAAGAAGGTAAGATCATTCTATTTTATGAAATTTTCTTATCAATATATACTGTCTTGTTTTGAAATTAATAAATTTGAGCTTGTTTGCTCCCTTTGAATTGCTCATTAAAGTATCAAAGGGGAATTTATCAGGGATAGGATTATTCTTTACCAGACCTGATAGATTATGATGGGAAAGAAACCACCCTAGAGTTTTTTCTTAGCATTTTCTCAGACTCTCAAAACATGAGAAAGCAATGAGCATATACTAACTTGGGCTCATAAAATCCACAAGTAAGTGATTACTGTCCCACAAAATTATTCTCTACAAGATTTCTATCTGCACTCACGTTGGATGATGTGGGATACGTTAAGGTCCACCTTCCAACAAGTCTCACTCCATCGACATCAACACCTTATCTGGAGTAGATATTAGAGACTATTTAGTACCCTGGGATCTGCATGCCTCAATGACAGATTTCTTTGCTAACAACCATGGGAATACATCAATGTCTCTTGGTTGATAGATCCTACAGGTGACTCGACACCAAGACCTTTATTCATACCTGTTAGGATGTACTATAGGTACCTTGAGGGCCATTGACATTAATGGTGGGTCATCTCGCATTGGTTAACAACATTCATTAATGGTCGGTAATCCAATGATTTCTTTTTGTGTTCGACTCCAGAACATTTATTCACACAAATAAGAATTGTACCATGGGTTAAAGCTTTGAAGCTATTGTAGAAGACATAATTTTAATTGATTCCTTTCAGGAATGAACAGAAGATAGGTTCAGGGATAGCCATTAGATAATTTGCTTCATAAACATGAAATCTTTTTCTCAGCAAGTTATTATTGGTTCAAGTTTCTCTGCAGATCTCGGTTTATTTCATCAGTACCAGTCAGTGCCAGAAAAAATCAATCAGTCACAGTGGTTATCAGCAGTACAGATTCCAGTTACAACTTTGGCACTCTCTAGATTCAGAATTGGCTTCAAAATCTCTGCAGTAAGAAAATAATGCATAACAGGGAGTAGGTAATCGAACTCAGGTAAGCTTAGTTTCATGTTACTTTAATTTATTAAATTACATATTAATAACTTGAACTATGACTACCTCGATACTCCATGACATTTCATCATTCCTATACTCTGTACTTAAAAGGCTGAGTTCAATTATTCTTGACATTTTGTATCATGGAGAATGAACTGCACTATAATGGTTTAATTTGACATGACTTGTATGAAATGATACTTTGAAAAGGTGTACGACCATCATCATTCCTTCACATGCTACTGATCCTCACGACACTTAAAACGTCCTTCCATAATTCCTTTCACGACCCATCTCATATATCATAATATATTCCTCTGTTGCCCTCATCTAATTCCTTTGCTCATCTTTAAACCTTTCCTGTTATACTGAGTAGAATCATGGTGGTGAATCGTCACAAACCTGAGACTTATGCAGATTTGGAGGCTCTTCCTGAGTATGAAGCCACCAAACACATTTTTTAGAAAGCTGGATGGGAGCCGTTCTTCAAGAAATTTGACGGGTATGATGATACGATTACACTTCAATTCGCTCTGCACTTTCATGGTGGACCAGCTAAAGTGGGCGAGCTGGAATTTGAAGTCACGGAGCAGTTCATTTCTGAAGCAATTCAGTTACCCAGTACTGGTCAGAAATGGACGAAGGGATAGCCAATAGACAAAAAACTCTGCACGCAGCTCCTGCAACCCCAGTATCAAAAATTACAATGGTCATAAGGCACATCGAGGTCATGGTTGGAACCAAAATGGGCTCAGTTTCTATCCATACTTCAACGCTACCTCACCTGTGAATGTCGGTACACGATCGTATTTCCCTGTCATGCTCGACTCCTACTTCATTTCAAAGGTAACCATTATGTGAACATCCCTTATTTTTTGTTGAATAGTTTGAAGAAAATGGCAGAACAAGTTCGCAAAGCAAAAGATTTTAGAGGAAGTTTGTTTCATTTTGGTCTTGTCAAAATTTTGGTTAAGTTCGCATTATCCCACAAATAGGAATCTTGGGATATGTTTGTTGTAAGAACCCTAGCTTCTGACAAATCTAAAGATAAAAATATTGAGTCCACTGCTCCACAGAAGAAGTCGAATTCTAAGAAAAAGGTTGTTAAAACCCTAGCCAAAATCTATGATGACCCTGAGTATACACCAAATTTCACAATTGAGGCCAGTGATGATAATCTTGGCACTGAACATTCGTTTGATGTCCATGGTTCTGATGGTGTGGAAACTAGCCATGAAAAAGTGGAAAACACTGTCCCTACAGATGTAAATGTTGAAACTCCGATTTCTTCTCTGTTTGCTAAAAATATTATTGATGTGGAACAACTTGAGGAGTTAATCTACAAACCTAGAAGAAATCCTAAACGTAAATGCACACTTTCAGATATGGATAACTCCATGCCTAGTTATCCATTATAGGAAAGATTGGAAAGTATGAACGATCATGAGGAGGCTCTGGAGTCTTCTGAGATGACATGGACTCTCTCTCAATTGATTAGAAAAGTCTCGAAAGTCAATCAACAAGATAATGTGCCCAAAGAAATTGAGTAGGACAAGCCAATTAAAATACCAGTTGATACCCTTGTTCAAGTATATGATGAGTTCACTCATGAATCCAGTCCAATCGACACCCCTGTTCAAGTATATGATGAGCTCACTCATGAATCTAGTCCAGTCGACACCCCTGTTCAAAGACCAGACGAGTTCAATCATGATTCCAACCCTCAAACACAACAAGGTCGTGGTAAGACATTTGAATCTTACTGTGAAATCTCTTCCAATAGATCTTTGCAACCAATGGTTTTAAGATTGGAAAACAGGAATCACAGGTTAAAAGAGAAGTTACATGAATATGTCATATTGGATTGGCATATAAAAAAAGAAAATGAACTTATGAAACTCAAGCAAGCTCACTTCTCGTCAAAGATTGAACGATTAAAACGAAAAAATAGAGGTCTTTTTCAGAAGAATAGGAGATTGTAGAAGATTGCCAGGAAGCACATCACCATTAATCGGGTTCTTAAGAAGGAAATCAGAAACATAAAGAAGCATGAGAAATTTCAAACATTGGTTGCAACTGCTGCAACACTCTGATGAATCTTAGTTTTTTTGACTTTTTTTTTCCTGAGGACAGGCAAAGTCTTCAGCTTGGGGGAAATGTTAGTCTCCAATTTTGACCATATTTTTGCCTATATCATGTCAGATATACCCCCATTTCATATCCAGTATCATTACTTTCTGGCCTTACCTTGATACATTTCACATCATTTTTCCCTAAATGGAGATATTCAAGGTATTCATATGATTCAAGTTATTTTTAATGTATTTTGATACTTTAAACTAATATTGATACTAACGTGACATGAGTTAGGTACTTGTTTCCTTGAAACAGATTTATCAGTACCAGGTACCGGCTTGCACTTAGTGGAGATGTCAAAGATTTGCATGACATTTCCAGATTGGAATGACAGTCCGATTCATATGATTGATTGAGTTATAGCTCAATGAGATGACTCAGAGAAAAATTATAGAACTGTTTGTTATGATGCTTTATGATTCACGCTTCTTGACACTGCGTGTCATGAAGCTGTGAAATTAGTTTTAACTAACTATAAGTCATTTTCGTATTTAAGATTCACTTAGTTAAATGCACCTATGTTCAAGACTATTTTGGGGAGGATCTATATAAACTCAGATCACTCTCAAGAAACATTGGCTATGATATATTATGTTATGCGATTTCTGATAATACAATTGCTATGTGTTATATCATTTTATGTTAAATGATTTGAGTTTATTTACGAATTATGGAGCGTGAGGTATGAAAAAGTTATGCATGGAATAATTTGAGTAGCTCTGATTTTGTTTTAGGGCGATTTCATCTCTTGGTTGGGCCCACCAACAGGTTCAATTCACTTTCTCTTTTCCACAGTATAGTTAGTTTATTTCTAGTTCTAGAATCTACGTGTGAATTAGTTTTTAACTTGAAGTTACTCTGCTAAATTCTGGCTTAGTCATTTTTTTTTTAGTTCATTCTCAGTTTGATATTATCTTGTAGATCATTGAATGTTGGAATGAGTTATTTTCCATTGTAGAATTTGAGTAATGAACCAAGTGCCAATTAATCTTTCTCCTAGATTAGTCTAGATTCGCTCTGTGTTCTAGTTTCTAGTTTGATCATGATTTGAAGATAATTTGAGTTTAGACTTACTCTGTTTTGTTAGGGTAGCTAGCTTATGGTCTGGATAAAGGAAGATTCCAGTACTTGTAGGTTAAAATAGGACATTTATTAGTTTCACCTTTGTTAGATATAAAATTGCTTGATATTTAGATTAAATAAGAGGTTTTTGAAATGTTCTGTCTTTTATGGTTCAGATAGATATTATGATGATTAGATGTTTAAGTTAATGGTAGATAGCCTTGGGTGATTTATTTAGATTAGGAATAGAAATACATTTGATTAATTTAGAATTGCTTCCATTTGATTAATTAGACAAGATATGATTAGTTTTAAGATAATCATTAGGATTCCGTTTATAAGAGTTAGTTTATGTTTTCTTCTCAGAATAACCTTTAGGTAGAAGTTAGAATATTACCAGAACATATAGCGTGGTATCTCTAAGTTCACTTACCCTGGTTTGACAATTTAGTGTTTTTCAGGTAATTAAAATCTTTAATACAACACCCTGACAAAAGCGCCATGTTATTTATGAGTCTCGACCCTGAAGTGTCATTGTTACTTTGGGACGTCATCGCTATAGAATACCAGAGGTAGTTCTGACTACTGTTCCACCAAAAATGTGTTGCAAGGTAGTGTCTCATACTGCAAAATTCAGCTTCTTCACAATCTGTTCAAAAGGGGAACAAAAGGACATTGGAACCACTACAACCTCACCCCAAGCACCTTCTATCCAACAGAAGCAGGTCAACAAGGTTGCAGCAAAGAGAAAATATTCCTTCTGCACACTATCCTCTCATGTAGCCTAACTTGTTGAACAACCTCAGCCTCAACAGGTTCATGATAGACTTCCACAAATTGAGCAGTGCGACGTCTTGAGCAAGGAAAGCAACTCACCAAGACGCAGATTCAGCCAACGCTTTTCCCTCTCCCCCAGGAACTCAATGCAATGGATACCATTGATTCCTAAGGATGGAGGATTGATCCAGGTGGATATCGCTGGCCACCCACCTTTTCCAACTGGCTCAAAATAGTTTTCTGGCAATTTTGGCAATTCACTATTTTGAGCGGTTTTTAACTTACGGGCCCCCATTTTGAGGGCCCAAATGAAGGTTTTTCAAGATAGAGGTTCTCAATGATATTCAAATGCCTCACTAAGCCCCCAAAATTAATCTCCTCAATAATACCTTTAAAATGAGCTATCACATGCCTAAAACGGAGATCGTATGCAACAGTTATGACCCCGGGAAGTTGATGTACCCAAACGGGGCCCACATGACTTTTGGTGCTTCATCTCCTAGGGTTATGTTTTTGGATGTCTATGTTTTTTGGAATTCCTGCTTATTGTAAGAAGGCCTTCAAAGCCTCATTGTAATCATCTTCTTGCAAATGCGAGTAGTCGTCACATCTCTTCTCAGAGATAAGCTGCCACAATTCTAGCGAGTCTTTCACTCTGTATTTTTACAGTCTCTGTACATTTATTTCATTAATAGAAATCATGTATTACTATATATCTGTGTTTATGGTTGCATCTATGATACATTTATATTATATTATTGAATATCTGCGATATCTCTGTGAATTTCTTTATTATATCTTCGATCTCATTTCGTGCAGAAAATAATCCAAATCAGTGGTATTAGAGCAGGTTGTTCTTGATCGGTTTTTTTTTTCAGTGCATGTCCCTGACGAGTTTCGAGTATAGCAAGTTGGGTCTTGAGCTTGTCTCTCTTGAAGACAATCGCTCTCACACACCCAAGAATCCCTCAATGATGGAAGAAAAGAGAAACGATGGAGCAGACGATCATATCAATCTGTTGCTTGAGCAAGCTCTCACGCGACAGAGGGACGAAATGATGGAGAATTTTGCCCACATCCTTCAATGCCTGCCGATAGAATCAGACACATATTCATCAAGAGGCCACTTTGGAGGCACCTTGCCTTTCAAGGTACAAGTTAATTTTTATATTCCTGTATTTGAAGGACAGATAGATGCAGAAGCCCTAGAAAAATGGTTTAACTTTGCTAGAAGGTTATTTCTCTGTTCACAATTTCTTCGACAAAGAAAAGATCACCTTCGCACTCCCTAAAGCTCTCACTCATGTCAAACATTGGTGGGAAACGTATTGGGAAAAAATTTCCACAGAGGAGTCTGGAATATATGGGGTCAATCCCACTTGGGATTTTTTTGTGGATGCGGTAAAAGAATAGTATTACCCTATTGGCAACTATGAGGACTAGTACATGAGATGGACCACACTACGGCAAGAGAGGGGCCAAGTAGTTCTGGAGTTCACCAATACATTCCATACCTTGCACACCATGTTGGGTATCAAAGAGTCTGAGCGACATTTGGTTCTGAAATACCATGGGGCTGTACACAGATACATCCAAACCGAAATGGATTTTCTGGACATATCATCACTCTGTGTTGCTTATCGATATGCTATTAAAATTGAGAAGAAACATAAGCACCAGAAAAAATGGGAGTTCAGGTCTGCAAATCCGCAACAACCAAAGTATGACAAATACATCCCTAACAAACAGTCTCCCGAAAACCAGTCCAAGACACGGGAAAAGAAGGGTCATGGGAAGACAAAGAAGGACACCGGAAAATCATGCAATTTCCACAAAATCCCTTGGCACAACATCAATGAATGTCTCTCAAAACAATCATTGGTGGCTAAGATCAACGACAAGGATTGGAACCTTGATTCAGAATCTGATTCTAAAAATACTAGTAAAGGACAGATCATTGATGCAGACCCCACTGCTATTACCTCGACCGCAACAATTCAACCTGAAGAACCAACAGATCCTAAAGAGGGGAAGCACCTTTTCCATTCACAGATGTGGGTGAAGGGGACCCCGCTACATTTTATTGTTGATAGCGGAAACCAGAAGAACCTCATCTCAGCAGAGGTCATCAAACAGTTGGGATTGTCGACAACACCACACCCACAACCATACAACATCAGGTGGCTTCGCCAAGGACAATATCTTCGTTTCATCCAGCAATGTCGACAAGGTAGTGTCTCATACTACAAAATTCATATTCTTCACAATCTGTTCAAAAGGGGAACAAAAGGATATTGGAACCACTACAACCTCACCCCAAGCACCTTCTTTCCAACAGAAGCAGGTCGACAAGGTTGCAACAAAGTGCAAACAATCCTTCTGCACACCATCCTCTCATGTAGCCTGACTTTTTGAACAACTTCAGCCTCAACAGGTTCATGACAGACTTCCACAAACTGAGCAACATGACGTCTCGAGCAAGGGAAGCAGCTCACCAAGACACAGATTCAGCCAACGCATTTCCCTCTCCTCTAGGAACTCAACGCAATGGATACCATTTCTTCCTAGGGAGGGAGGATTGATCCAGGTGGATATCGGTGGCCACCCACCTTTTTCGACTAGCTCAAAATAGTTTTCTGGCAATTTTGGCAATTTACTATTTTGAGCGGTTTTTAACTTCCGGGGCCATTTTGAGGGACCAAATGAAGGTTTTTAGAGATTGAGGTTCTCAATTATATTTAAAGACATCATTGAGCCCCCAAAATGAATTTCCTTGATGATACCTTTCCAATGAGCTATCACACGCCTAAAATGGAGATCGTATGCAACAATTACGACCCCGAGAAGTTGATGTACTCACTTACCCAAACGGGGCCCACATGAATTTTGGCGCTTCATCTCCTAGGGTTAGGTTTTTGTATGTCTAGGGTTTTGGGAATTCCTTCTTATTGTAAAAAGGCCTTCAGAGCCTCATTGTAATCATCTTCGTGCGAATGCAAGTAGCCGTCACACCTCTTCTGAGAGATAAACTACCACCATTCTAGCAAGTCTTTCACTCTATATTTTTACAGTCTCTGTCTCTGTACATTTATTTCATTAATGGAAATCGTGTATTATTGTATATATGTGTTTATGGTTGCATCTATGATACATTTCTGTATTGAATATCTGCGATATCTCCATGCATTTCTTTATTATATCTCCGATCTCATTTCGTGTCGAAAATAATACGGATCAGTGGTATCAGAGCAAGTTATTCTTGATCATTTTTTTTTTAGTGCATGTGACCGACAAGTTCCGAGTATAGAAAGTTGTGTCTCAAGCTTGTCTCTCTTTAAAACAATCACTCTCGCACACCCAAGAAACCCTCAATGGAGGAAGAAAATAAAAATGACGGAGCAGACGATCCTATCAATCTGTTTCTTGATCAAGCCTTCACGTGACAGAGGGACGAAATGATGGAGAATTTTTCACACATACTTCAATGCCTGTCGATAGCATCAGGTGCATCTTAATCAAGCGGCCACTTTGGAGGCACCTCGCCTTTCAAGGTATAAGTTAATTTTGATATTCCTGTATTTGAAGGATAGATAGATGCAGAAACCCTAGAAAAATGGTTTAACTCTGCTAGAAGGTTATTTCTCTGTTCACAATTTTTTCGACAAAGAAAAGATCACCTTCGTACTCCTTAAAGCTCTCCCTCATGTCAAACATTGGTGGGAAACTAAATAGGAGCAAAGTTACACAGAGGAGTCTAGAATATATGGGGTCGATCCCACTTGAGATTTTTTTGTGGATGCGGTAAAAGAACAGTATTACCCTATTGGAAACTATGAGGACCAGTACATGAGATGGACCACAATGCAGCAAGAGAGGGGCCAAGCAGTTCCAGAGTTCACCAATACCTTCCATACCTTGCGCACCAAGTTGGGTATCAAAAACTCCGAGGGAAATTTGGTTCTGAAATACCGTGGGGCTATACACAGATACATCCAGACCGAAATGGATTTTCTGGATATCTCATCACTCAGTGTTGCTTATCGATATGTTGTTAAAATTGAGAAGAAATTTAAGCACCAGAACAAATGGGAGTTCGGGTCTGCAAATCCACAACAACCAAAGTATGACAAAGACGGCCTTAACAAACAGTCTCCCGAAAACTAGTCCAAGACATGGGAAAAGAAGGGTCATGGGAAGACAAAGAAGGACACTGGAAAATGGTGCGATTTCCAAAAAATCCCTTGGCACAACACTGATGAATGTCGCTCAAAACAGTCATTGGTGGCCGAGATCAAAGACAAGGAGCCGAACCCTGATTCAGAATCTGATTCTGAAAATACTGGTAGAGGACAGATCATTGATGCAGACCCCACTGCTATTGCCGTGACTGCAGTAATTCAACCTGAAGAACCAACAGATCCTGAAGAGGGGGAGTGCCTTTTTCATTCACAAACATGGGTGAAGGGGACCCCGCTACATTTTATTGTTGATAGCGGAAGCCAGAAGAACCTCATCTCAGGAGAGGTCATCAAACAGTTGGGATTGTCGACAACACCACACCTGCAACCATACAACATCGGGTGGCTTCGCCAAAGACAAGATCTTCGTGTCAGCCAACAGTGTCGATTTTCATACAGTATCCATCCCTTCAAGGATGAGGTATTATGTGATGTTGCCCCACTAGATGTCTGTGATGTTCTCATGGGACAACCATATATGTGGAAGAGCCATGTTGTTTATGAGTATCGACCCCGCATTGTCATTGTTACTTTGGGGGGTCATCTCTATAGAATACTAGAGGAAGTTCTGACTACTGTTCCACCAAAAAAGTGCCACAAGGTAGTGTCTCATACTGCAAAATTCAACTTCTTCAAAATCTATTCAAAAGGGGAAGAGAAGGACATTGGAACCACTACAACCTCACCCCAAGCACCTTCTATCCAATAGAAGCAGGTCGACAAGGTTGCAGCAAAGTGAAAATATTCCTTCTGCACACTTTCCTCTCAAGTAGCCTGACTTGTTGAACAACCTCAGCCTCAACAAGTTCATGACAGACTTCCACAAACTGAGCAGCTCGACGTCTCGAGCAAGGAAAGCAGCTCACCAAGACGCAGATTAAGCCAACGCTTTTCCCTCTCCCCCAAGAACTCAACACAATGGACACCATTTCTTATTAAGGAGGGAGGATTGATCCAGGTGGATATCAGTGGCCACCCACCTTTTTCGACTGGCTAAAAACAGTTTTCTAGAAATTTTGGCAATTTACTACTTTGAGCGGTTTTTAACTTTCGGGGCCATTTTGAGGGCCCAAATGAAGGTTTTTCAAGATAAAGGTTCTTAATGATAGTCAAAGGAATTATTTATCCCCCAAAATGAATCTCCTCGAATATACCTTTCCAACGAGCTATCACACGCCTAAAATGGAGATCGTATGCAACAGTTACGACCTCGGGAAGTTGATGTACTCACTTACCCAAACGAGGCCCACATGACTTTTGGCGCTTCATCTACTAGGGTTAGGTTTTTGGATGTATAGGATTTTTGGAATTATTTATTATTGTAAAAATTCCTTCAGAGCCTCATTGTAATCATCTTCTTGCGAATGCGAGTAGCCGTCACATCTCTTCTCAGAGATAAGCTGCCACCATTTTAGCGAGTCTTTCACTCTGTATTTTTACAGTCTCTGTACATTTCTTTCATTAATAGAAATCGTGTATTACTGTATAACTGTGTTTATGGTTGCATCTATGATACATTTATGTTATATTATGGAATATCTGCGATATCTCTGTGCATTTCTTTATTATATCTTGGATCTCATTTCATGCCGAAAATAATCTGGATCAGTGGTATCAGAGCAGGTTGTTCTTGATCTCTTTTTTTTTCATTGCATGTCCCTGACGAGTTCCGAGTATAGAAAGTTGGGTCTCAAGATTGTCTCTCTTAAATAAAATTGCTCTCGCACACCCAAGAAACCATCAATGGCGGAAGAAAAGAAAAATGTCGGAGCAGACGATCCTATCAATATGTTGCTTGAGCAAGCTCTCACACGACAGAGGGACGAAATGATGGAGAATTTTGGCCACATCCTTCAACGCCTGCAGATAGCATTAGGTGCATCTTCATCAAGTGACCACTTTGGAGTCACCTCGTCTTTCAAGGTACAAGTTAATTTTTATATTCTTGTATTTGAAGGACATATAGATGCAGAAGCCCTAGAAAAATGGTTTAACTTTGCTAGAAGGTTATTTCTCTGTCCACAATTTTTCCGAAAAAGAAAAGATCACCTTTGCACTCCTTAAAGATCTCCCTCATGTCAAACATTCATGGGAAACTTACTCAGAGAAAAGTTCCACAGAGGATTCTGGAATATATGGGGTCGATCGCACTTGGGAATTTTTTGTGGATGCGATAAAAGAACAGTATTACCCTATTGGAAACTATTAGGACTAGTACATGAGATGGACCACACTGCGGCAAGAGAGGGGCCAAGCAGTTCCGAAGTTCACCAATACCTTCCATACCTTTCGCACCAAGCTGGGTATGAAAGACTCCGAGCGACATTTGGTTATGAAATACCGTGGGGCTCTACACAGATACATCCAGACCGAAATAGATTTTTTGGACATCTCATCACTTAGTGTTGCTTATCGATATGTTGTTAAAATTGAGCAGAAATTTAAGCACCAGAACAAATGGGAGTTCGGATCTGCATATCCGCAACAACCAAAGTATGACAAAGAGGCCCCTAACAAACAGTCTCCCAAAAACCAGTCCAAGACACGGGAAAAGAAGGGTCATGGGAAGACAAAGAAGGACACCGGAAAATGGTGCGATTTCCATAAAATCCCTTGGCACAACACCGATGAATGTCACTCAAAACAGTCATTGGTGGTCGAGATCAAAGACAAGGAGCCAAATCCTAATTCAGAATTTGATTCTGAAAATACTGGTAAAGGACAGATCATTGACGCAGACCCCACTGCTATTTTCGCGACCACAACAATTCAACCTGAAGAACCAACAGATCCTGAAGAGGGGGAGCACCTTTTTCATTCACATATGTGGGTGAAGGGGACTCCACTACATTTTATTGTTGATAGCAGAAGCAAGAAGAACCTCATCTCAACAGAGGTCATCAAACAGTTGGGATTGTCGACAACACCACACCCACAACCACACAACATTGGGTGGCTTCGCCAAGGACGAGATCTTCGTGTTAGCTAGCAGTGTCGATTGTCATACGGTATCCATCCCTTCAAGGATGAGGTATTATGTGATGTTTCCCCACTGGATGTCTATGATGTTCTCTTGGGCCAACCATATATGTGGAAGCGTCATGTTGTTTATGAGTATCGAACCCGCAGTGTAATTGTTACTTTGGGGGGTCATCTCTATAGAATACCAGAGGTATTTCCGACTACTGTTCCACCAAAAAAGTGTCGCAAGGTAGTATCTCATACTGCAAAATTCAGCTTCTTCACAATTTGTTCAAAAGGGGAATAGAAGGACATTGGAACCACTACAACCTCACCCCAAGCACCTTCTATCCAACAGAAGCAGGCCGAAAAGGTTACAGCAAAGTGCAAAGATTCCTTATGCACACCGTCCTCTCATGTAGCTTGACTTGTTGAACAGCCTCAGCCTCAACAAGCTCATGACAGACTTCCACAAACTGAGCAGCGCGACATCTCCAACAAGGAAAACAACTCACCAAGACGCAGATTCAACCAACGCTTTTCCCTCTTCCCTGTGAACTCAACGCAATGGATACCATTGCTTCCTAAGGAGGGAGGATTGATCCAAGTGGATATCGGTGGCCACCCACCTTTTTCGGCTGGCTCAAAATAGTTTTCAGACAATTTTGGCAATTTACTATTTTTAGCGATTTTTAACTTTCGGGGCCATTTTGATGGCCCAAATGAAGGTTTTTCAAGATAGAGGTTCTCAATGATCACTAAAGGCATGATTTATCCCACAAAATGAATCTCCTCGATGATACCTTTCCAATGAGCTATCACACGCCTAAAACGAAGATCGTATGCAACAATTACGACACCGAGAAGTTGATGTACTCACTTACCCAAACAGGGCCCACATGACTTTTGGCGCTTCATCTCCTAGGGTTAGGTTTTTGGATGTATAGGAATTTTGGCATTCCTGCTTATTGTAAAAAGGCCTTCAGAGCCTCATTGTAATCATCTTCTTGTGAATGCAAGTAGTCGTTACATCTCTTATGAGAGATAAGCTGCCACCATTCTAGCGAGTCTTTCACTCTGTATTTTTACAGTCTCTGTCTCTGTACATTTCTTTCATTAATGGAAATGGTGTATTACTATATAACTGTGTTTATGGTTGCATCTATGATACATTTATGTTATATTATTGAATATTTGCGATATCTCCGTGCATTTCTCTATTATATCTCTGATCTCATTTCGTGCCGAAAATAATACGGATCAGTGGTATCAGAGCAGGTTGTTCTTGATCATTTTTTTTTTCAGTGCATGTCCCTGACGAGTTCCAAGTATAGAAATTTGTGTCTCGAGCTTGTCTCTCTTGAAAAAAATCACTCTCGCACACCCAAGAAACCCTCAATGGAGGAAGAAAAGAAAAACGACGGAGGAGACGATCCTATCAATATGTTGCTTGAGCAAGCTCTCACGCGACAGAGGGACGAAATGATGGAGAATTTTTCCCACATCCTTCAACGCCTTTCGATAGCATCAAGCACATCTTCATCAAGTGACCACTTTGGAGGCACCTCGCCTTTCAAGGTACAAGTTAATTTTGATATTCCTGTATTTTAAGGACAGATAGATGCAGAAGCCCTAGAAAAATGGTTTAACTCTGCTAGAAGGTTATTTCTCTGTTCACAATTTTTCCAACAAAGAAAAGATCACCTTCACACTCCTTAAAGCTCTCCCTCATGTCAAACATTGGTGGGAAACTAAATAGGAGCAAAGTTCCATAAAGGATTCTAGAATATATGGGGTCGATCCCACTTGGGATTTTTTTGTGGATGCGGTAAAAGAACAGTATTACCCTGTTGGAAACTATGAGGACCAGTACATGAGATGGAACACACTGTGGAAAGAGAGGGGCCAAGTAGTTCCAGAGTTCACCAATACCTTCCATACCTTGTGCACCAAGCTGGGTATCAAAGACTCCGAGGGACATTTGGTTCTAAAATACCGTGGGGCTATACACAGATACATCCAGACCGAAATGGATTTTCTAGACATCTCATCACTCGGTGTTGCTTATCGATATGTTGTTAAGATTGAGAAGAAATTTAAGCACCAGAACAAACGGGAGTTTGGTTCTGCAAATCCGCAATAACCAAAGTATGACAAAGACAACCCTAACAAATTGTCTCCCGAAAACCAGTCCAAGACACGGGAAAAGAAGGGTCATGGGAAGACAAAGAAGGACACCAGAAAATGGTGCGATTTCCAAAAAATCCCTTGGCACAACACCGATGAATGTTTCTCAAAATAGTCATTGGTGGCCGAGATCAAAGACAAGGAGCCAAACCATGATTCATAATCTAATTCTGAAAATACTAGTAAAGGACAGATCATTGATGCAGACCCCACTGCTATTGCCGCGACCACAGCAATTCAACCTGAAGAACCAACAGATCCTGAAGAGGGGGAGTTCCTTTTTCATTCACAAACATGGGTGAAAGGGACCTCGCTACATTTTATTGTTGATAGTGGAAGCCAGAAGAACCTCATCTCAGGAGAGGTCATCAAACAGTTGGGATTGTCAACAACACCACACTTGCAACCATACAACATCGAGTGGCTTCGCCAAAGACGAGATCTTCATGTCAGCCAGCAGTGTCGATTTTCATACGGTATCCATCCCTTCAGGGATGAGGTATTATGTGATGTTGCCCCACTGGATGTTTGTGATGTTCTCTTGGGCCAACCATATATGTGGAAGCGCCATGTTGTTTATGATTCTCGACCCCGCATTGTCATTGTTACTTTGGGGGGTCATCTCTATAGAATACCAGAGGTAGTTCCGACTACTTTTCCACCAAAAACGTGCCACAAGGTAGTGTCTCATACTGAAAAAATCAACTTCTTCACAATATATTCAAAAGGGGAACAAAAGGACATTGGAACCACTACAACCTCACCCCAAGCACCTTCTATCCAACAAAAGCAGGTCGACAAGGTTGCAACAAAGTGCAAAGATTCCTTCTGCCCACCTTCCTCTCATGTAGCTTGACTTGTTGAACAACCTCAGCCTCAACAGGTTCATGACAAACTTCCACAAACTGAGTAGCGCGACGTCTCGAGCAAGGCAAGAAGCTCACCAAGACGCAGATTCATCCAACGCTTTTTCCTCTCCCCCAGAAACTCAACACAATGGATACCATTGCTTCTTAAGGAGGGAGGATTGATCCAGGTGGATATCGGTGGCCACCCACCTTTTCCGACTGGCTAAAAACAATTTTCTGGCAATTTTGGCAATTTACTATTTTGAGCGGTTTTTAACTTTCGGGGCCATTTTGAGGGCCCAAATGAAGGTTTTTTGAGATCAAGGTTCTGAGTGATAGTCAAAGGAATTATTGATCCCCAAAAATGAATCTCCTCGAAGATACCTTTCCAACGATCTATCACACGCCTAAAACGAAGATCGTATGCAACAGTTACGACCCCGGGAAGTTGATGTACTCACTTACCCAAACGGGGCCCACATGACTTTTGGCGCTTCATCTACTAGGGTTAGATTTTTGGATGTCTAGGGTTTTTGGCATTCCTTCTTATTGTAAAAATGCCTTCAGATCCTCATTGTAATCATCTTCTTGCGAATGCGAGTAGCTGTCACATCTCTTCTCAGAGATAAGCTGGCACCATTCTAGCGAGTCTTTCACTCTGTATTTTTACAGTCTATGTACATTTGTTTCATTAATAGAAATCATGTATTACTGTATAAATGTGTTTATGGTTGCATATATGATACATTTCTGTTATATTATGGAATATCTATGATATCTCTGTGCATTTCTTTATTATATCTTGGATCTCATTTCATGCCGAAAATAATCCGGATCAGTGGTATCAGAGCAGGTTGTTCTTGATTCTTTTTTTTTTCAGTGCATGTCCCCAATGAGTTTCAAGTATAGAAAGTTGGGTCTCGAGCTTGTCTCTCTTGAAGACAATCGCTCTCGCACACCCAAGAAACCATCAATGGCGGAAGAAAAGAAAAATGACGGAGCAGACGATCCTATCAATCTGTTGCTTGAGCAAGATCTCACACAACAGAGGGACGAAATGATGGAGAATTTTGCCCACATCCTTCAATGCCTGAAGATAGCATTAGGCGCATCTTCATTAAGCGACCACTTTGGAGGCACCTCGCCTTTCAATGTACAAGTTAATTTTGATATTCTTGTATTTGAAGGACAGATAGATGCAAAAGCCCTAGAAAAATGGTTTAATTCTGCTAGAAGGTTATTTCTCTGTTCACAATTTTTCCGACAAAGAAAAGATCACCTTCGCACTCCTTAAAGCTCTCCCTCATGTCAAACATTGGTGGGAAACTTACTCAAAGCAAAGTTCCACAGAGGAGTCTGGAATATATGGGGTCGATCGCACTTGGGACTTTTTTGTGGATGCGATAAAAGAATAGTATTACCCTGTTGGAAACTATGAGGACTAGTACATGAGATGAACCAACTGCGGCAAGAGAGGGGCCAAGCAGATCCGGATTTCACCAATACCTTCCATACCTTTTGCACCAAGCTGGGTATCAAAGACTCTGAGCGACATTTGGTTCTGAAATACCGTGGGGGTCTACGTAGATACATCCAGACCGAAATGGATTTTCTGGACATCTCATCACTCGGTGTTTCTTATCGATATGTTGTTCAAATTGAGCAGAAATTTAAGCACCAGAACAAACGAGAGTTTGGGTCTGTAAATCCGCAACAACCAAAGTATGACAAAGACACCCCTAACAAACAGTCTCCTGAAAACCAGTCCAAGACACAGAAAAAGAAGGGTCATGGGAAGACAAAGAAGGACACCGGAAAATGGTGCGATTTCCACAAAATCCCTTGGCACAACACCGATGAATGTTGCTCAAAACAGTCATTGGTGGTCGATATCAAAGACAAGGAGCCGAACCCTGATTCAGAATCTGATTCTGAAAATACTGATAAAGGACAGATCATTGACGCAGACCCCACTGCTATTTTCGCGACCACAACAATTCAACCTGAAGAATCAACAGATCCTGAAGAGGGGGAGCACCTTTTTCATTCATAGATGTGGGTGAAGGGGACTCCGCTACATTTTATTGTTGATACTGGAAGCTAGAAGAACCTCATCTCAACATAGGTCATCAAACAGTTGGGATTGTCGACAACACCACACCCACAACCATACAACATCGGGTGGCTTCGCCAAGGACGAGATCTTCATGTTAGCCAGCAGTGTCGATTGTCATACGATATCCATCCGTTCAAGAATGAGGTATTATGTGATGTTTCCCCACTGGATGTCTGTGATGTTCTTTTGGGCCAACCATATATGTGGAAGCACCATGTTGTTTATGAGTCTCGACCCCGCAGTGTCATTGTTACTTTGGGGGGTCATCTCTATAGAATACCAGAGGTAGTTCCAACTACTGTTCCACCAAATACGTGCTGCAAGGTAGTATCTCATACTGCAAAATTCAACTTCTTCACAATCTATTCAAAAGGGGAACATAAGGACATTGGAACCACTACAACCTCGCCCCAAGCACCTTCTATCCAACAGAATTAGGTCGACAAGGTTGCAGTAAAGCACAAATATTCCTTTTGCACACCGTCCTCTCATGTAGCTTGACTTGTTGAACATCCTTAGCCTCAACAGGCTCATGACAGACTTCCACAAACTGAGCAGCGCAACGTCTACAACAAGGCAAACAACTCACCAAGACGCAGATTCAGCCAACGCTTTTCCCTCTCCCCCGGGAACTCAACGCAATGGAGACCATTGCTTCCTAAGGAGGGAGGATTGATCCAGGTGGATATCGGTGGCCACCCACAATTTTGGCAATTTACTATTTTTAGCGATTTTTAACTTCCGGGGCCATTTTTATTGCCCAAATGAAGGTTTTTCGAGATCGAGGTTCTCAATGATAACCAAAGGGATGATTGATCCCCCAAAATGAATCTCCTTGGTGATACCTTTCCAACGAGCTATCACACGCCTAAAACAAAGATCGCATGCAATAGTTACGACCTCGAGAAGTTGAGGTACTCACTTACCCAAATGGGGCCCACATGACTTTTGGTGCTTCATCTCCTAGGGTTAGGTTTTTGGATGTCTAGGGTTTTGGGCATTCCTTCTTATTGTAAAAATTCCTTCAGAGCCTCACTGTAATCATCTTCTTGCGAATGCGAGTAGCCGTCACATCTCTTCTCAGAGATAAGTTGCCACCATTCTAGCGAGTCTTTTCCTCTGTATTTTTACAGTCTCTGTACATTTCTTTCATTAATAGAAATCATGTATTACTGTATATCTATGTTTATGGTTGCATATTTGATGCATTTATGTTATATTATTGAATATCTGTGATATCTCTATGCATTTCTTTATTATATCTCCGATCTCATTTTGTGTCGAAAATCATCTAGATCACTGCCTCTACCTCGGGTGAGACTTCATCTGCTTTGCAGGTGTTGCCGAAAGGGCCGATAGTTAGGGTTTTGTTGGTGCACTGTTGAAGTGTTGAACCTTGGGTCTGCCCTGTGACAACAAGGTTGTTTGGGCTTATGGAACTTTCAGTGATTTGTGAGGCATTGCTTTATGTGGAAAATAAAGGTGGGAAATTGCACTCTGAGAAAAGATAAGTGATTGAATGATTTATTTATTGAAAAACTCCAAGAAAATATATTCAAAGCGAAAGAGGAAATACTAGTTGATTCTATAGGAGATGAATGGTCACAGAAAGTTGACAAGGGAATCCGAATAAGAAAAAATAAAATAAAAGATTTTTATTATTTTTATAAAAAACATAAACATAGAGATTTCAAGAAAAAAATCACAAAAAAATCACAAACCAGAAAGGAGAAAGGAATCTATATCTATGTCTTAGGAAAGGAGGATACAAAAGGGAAACAATATTGTTGGATCGATTATTCAATAGCAAGACATCAGGCAACCAAAGGGCCTGGTCCTAGGGAGATAGTAGGCATGTGTCAGGAAGCATAAATATATGACTTTCATTCATAGATTCAAATCCAACAAGTACATAAGCCAATCCCCCTGAACAGAACAAGTCCAACATATATCATGTGAACTGATATGGGTTGCCTTCGTTCTAAGGCCACTTCTATTGGGAACATTAAGAGCAGTGATGGAAACACGTTTATATAATTTACAAAGGAGATCAATGAAGGATATGAGTGGACTATTGGATGTAGTTTTTAACCCCAGCTGAGACCCTAAAAGTATGTGACAGTCTATCGGTACGATAGAGAGTTCCAACTCGAGGTAGGCAGTAATGAATCTACCTGTCTTTAGAGTGTTTTCACGATCATGACATACTGGATAAACACGGTAAGTAACATATCCCCGCTTCTATTTCCCACAAATAGAAAGATTGTTTCCAACATCCAATCCTAAATAGTTAGGACTCTGAAACTCTCACTATTTCATTACCTAGATTAAACTAAAAACATTAATCTAGATATCAAGCATATGAGGGAAAAAATAATCATTCTTTTCTAGTCTCAACACTGTTACCAAATTCCAAGTCACTTGCATATTGGTTTGAAAAACTCCACCTATGCACAATTATTTAAGTTTTTACTCCATAACGCTTCAATTCTTTGAACCAATAGTTTTGCCGAGAAATATGTTTTTTTTTTTAAATATTTAAAACAAAAAAATTCAAACTAAACTAAAAAAGTTACGATAAAATGCACATGTTTGAAAGTCAAATGAAACTAATACAGAATCAAATGATGAACTCATAGCTATAGTCCCTCCAATAGGGACTAATAATAATAATATATTTTTAAAGTTTAAGTCAAATCATATATCAAATTGGTGTATGAGACCTTTAAAATCTACAGAAATTTAGATATTCTAGCCCCTCTGAATTAAACTTATAAAACACTCCTATATAAATGTGGTAAAAAAATTGTACTTTAAAAAAGAAAAATACAACTATAAATAATAATAAAAAATAATATATAATTAGGACATAGGCTTAAGCTTTAACATATGAGTGTGCATTAAAACATGGTAATTAAATGGACATATAAATTTAAAAGAAATTGTTTATAACATCTCTTTAATGTGCATTGAAGACAAATATACTCATGAAAAGATGGAAGTATAAAATTACACTCCCAATGATAACAACATTTTTGTGCCCATAGTCACAACCTTTTTTAGTCATAACAAGGTTGGTTTGGTTTTATGTATCAAAGTCTTTGTTAAGATGTTGGCATTGACATAACTCGAAGGCTTTTAAAAATCTTTGTAGTTTAAACATATTGAATTACAAAATTGGAGTTTAGCTTTACAAATAACCGTGAGCACGGTTTCTTGTTGGACAAAAATATTTCAATTTACACAGTTAAGGTCATACATTATATTGAAGTTTTACACTACCATTTTTTTAAAAGATATATTATAAATATCTAAACAAAATATAAAATTCAGTTATACAATAAAATAAAAAATATGAAGTTATTCAAAATTAAATAATCTAATAAATAAAATACATTTTAAAATTAATAATTAAATTTTCAATAAAATTAATATTAAAAAAAAATTAAAAACAAAATTAAAGTTAAAACAAATAAAGAATATAAAGTTATTCAAAATTAAATAATCTAGTAAACAAAATACATTTTAAAATTAATAATTAAATCTTCAATAAAATTAACATTAAAAAAATAAAAATTAAATTAAAACACTTAATACTTAATGGATATTGTATTTTTAAAATACAAATATAATAAAAATCACACTTAATACTTAATGCATAAAAATCACACTTAATACTTAATGCATATAGTATATTTATGCAAAAACAAATATAATAAAAATCACACATAAAACATATATTATGACCACCCTTTATAAATGTATAATAGAAAAAAAAAATGTGAAGGAGAACAATGATTTATCCATAAAAGTTAAAAATGCAAGTGTACAAAAAATAGTGCCCAAGTCAAGAATGGCTTGCTAAATGGATAAAAGGTAATGTAAACCATTTATAAATATGTAATAGAAAAAAATGTGTAGAGAATAATAATTTCGCCATAAAAATTAAAAATGCAAGTGACAAAAAAAAATAAGGCCCAACTCAAGAATGAACAATGAATCAAAAAAAAAAAAAAAATAGGGCCTAACTCAAGAATGAATGACTTGTTTAATGGAAAAGGTGAGTTGCAACTTTAGATTATGTAGTTGAGGAACTATGTAATAAATTGATTTTAAATATTTTTAAATGATAAAATTCAAGAGAGCAACCATAACACTTTAAGAGAGCATAGCACTAGATTATACACACAAATAATATTTCTATTACTTATATTACACACAATATTACACGTATATATAGTTGGAATCAGATCCAACTATCTCCAAACATAGAGATAGTTGTTGAGAAAATCTCTCAACAACCTCCAACAAATCTCCAACATATTCAAACCAAATCCAAACATAACACGCAACATTAATGGAAGCATTATCTCCAACAACCCCCCTTAATGCTTACATTACAAAAACTTGTAATACTCAATAACAAACTATAATATTAATCATTGTCTTTCTTTTCCTAAGTGGTCTTCATCAACACTCCTATCCACTCTGAAATCTTCAGTATATGCTCTTTCTTCTCCATATCTTCGAGCTTCCCTTTCAACTTATTTAGGATAACAACGTGTTTGAACATCATTAACGAATTTGTAGAATTGATGCTTCTTGACTACTCCAAAGTATAGCCTCGACACTGAATTATCCTATGAATACACTACCATCTGTGAAATTCCCCTCAAAGAGTAAATTTCAACATTTATATAGGAAAATGATCTAATTACTGGATATTTTCAGCAGTCAATCATACAATTGACCTTCTTTAAACACATCTACAACAATATACACAAGGATAACCTATAAATAATGATCTTGAAACACCGAAGTACAACAAGTCCCACCAACATCTGACAGAATGTTAACATAATCAATTAATCATATGTTATTTGGGCATCAAAGAACTCCAAGAACTACTAATTTAAATTACATTACTTTGGTCTTGATTGGTTATGCTTCAATAATTTTACAAACAAACAAGCCATGCTTACATTAATTTAAAAATATATGCAACATTTGAACTCCACACAATATTCAACTCTGCACAACAAACCCTGTAATAGCACAAATATTAAACGATAGCCTCAAATATCATTGTCGATTCTTTTCCACCTTTTTTTTTTTTATCATGCATTCACGCTTCAATTCAATGAAACAACGTCTTACTCCCTTATATATAGTGATGGCATAGACTCTCTTTACAACCGTATTAATCTGTACACATCTTATTTCATCGTGATGCCTTTTACGCAGCGATCTGGTCATGTGATGATCTGATAATTAACAACAATTTGATCCGACAACACATCCTTCTCTCACAGAATTTTTCACTCTGGTTTTCTCTTTTTAATCCGGCTAAAGTATCCTAATCACACACAAAAAAATAAAATAGCAAACACACAAAAACTTTCACTTAGAAAATAAACTCACAGAACTATATATTCTCCAACAACAACGGTTTGAAAATCATTGCTCTCACATCTTCTTGGCCATCTCGTGAAGGATTTAAGCCAATAGAGGCTCTGATACCATGATAAAATTGGAGAGAGCAACCATAGCAGAGGATTATACACACACATAATATTTCTATTACTTATATTACACACAATATTACACGTATATATAGTTGGAATCAAATCCAACTGTCTCGGAACATAGAGATAGTTATTGAAAAAATCTCTCTAACAACCTCTAACAGATTCAAATCAAATCCAAACATAACACACAACATTAATGAAAACATTATCTCTAACATTAAATGTAAATTCATTCAAAATAAATATATTCTTACAAATAAATTCATTCAAAAAAAAATATGTAATAAATTAATTTTATATTCTTAAATATAAATTTATTCCATAGTGAGGATCGTCAAGGAACACCAATACTCGGTTCGTCGAGAACACAAGTAGAAATATTTTTCACAATAAATATGTACAACAAAATAAACTTTTACATCTTCTTACATATATTCTCTTCTTAGAAATCAAAATAATTAGAAATCAAAATAATATGAGATATCACTCAAGATGTGAATATATTTAATGAAGTAATTTTATACTTTTGATGTAATTAGTCTCTTCTTAGAAATCAAAATAATATGAAAGATCACTCAAGATGTGAGTATATTTAATGAACTAATTTTTTACTCTTGTGTAATTGTAATTTTATAATCTTGATGTAATTTTATTCAATAGTTAGTAACATTAACATTATAAATTTTTTATAAATAAATAATTATATTTTCATCAAACATATATATAAATAAACATCCTTATAAATTCATTTAATAGCAGGGAACATTAGCATTAATTTTTAATTGTAAAAATATTACAGCAAATTAAAATGTTGTGTCTTTATTTTGAATATGAAATATTTACCAAATTATTTGTAAAGGCTTTGAACTATAGAAATCAGTTTTGGGTTGACTATGATTTTGTTTATAAGTTGATAAAAATATTCTATTTTTTTTCTATAGTTTAACTTTGTTGCAAACAATTCAATTTTATTTCTTGTTTTTTAATTGATCTTTCAAAACAAGATCTTATTGTTCGACCAACAAATAAGATTTTAATAAACAATTTAATTATGCTCTAGATTTTTGAATCTTTTCACTATGTCTATTATTAGAGAACAATTTATACATATTTATTAAAATCTCTTTATATATTGCATAACAAGCTATTAAACGTTTCTCCTTAAAGGTTTTTCGAAAAAATAAGTTATTTTATGTCCTACCCATACCTACCCGTAACCATTCCCTAATGAATAGGTATCTCTTCCTTTCGTAATCTGTGGTTGCGTATCCATCTGTTGTGTTCGTTTATTGCCATGAACTCAGTGGTTTTCGTGTATTGAAACGGATAGGGGCGTCAAAGAGTCTAACCTATATAAAGGTTGCTTCCACATTTTTTTAAGGAATGATTTTTTTTAATAAATTAATAATTTATATAAAAATTATTTTTAAATTTAAAAATATATTTTTTTTCATAATTAAATAATTATTTTTTAAAAACTATTTTATATAACAATTTTATTAATAAGTTTATTTTCTTACAAATTATAATTTTAAATAATAATAAAATTTGATGTTAAAATTGAAAAAAAAATATTGTAAAAATTGTTTTCTAAATTCAAAATAAAAATCCTTTTACTAAATAAATGAAATCGAATACTAAGAAATCAACACACTTTCATAGTTTCTCCTCGGAAAAAACAAAAAACAAAACAAACACTTTCATAGACCATTTTTCTCAACATTTCCATAGAGCTTAATTATAAAAACAAAGTCTACTGCCTTTATTTAATTTATGTTTTTATTTTGTTTCTATTTAGTGAAATTGATTTAATTATTGCATTTAAAAAGGTTTTGTAAGTCAAAGTGGATGAGATGTGGAACATCTTTATTAATTGGAATTTTTTTTTTAATATAAAACAAAATAAATATACTATTTATTTGTAATTATATTAAATGTAATAAATATAAATATAATTAAGAAACATACATATATATAGTAAATAAAAAAATAGTAATTCTTGATTAATTCGTTGTTATTGTACAAAACTGAAATGTGTCATAGACTTGCCACATGTTTCGTCAAATTAGTGGGAATCAAAACATGTGGCTATCATTTATACTTTCGGCCAAAAATATCAACCGCCACTTGCTCCGTCATTTAGTTGGAAACTAGAGCAAGTGGAAGTTGATAGTGTTGATAGGTTTGTCTGGACAAACAATAAAAATGGATAATTCAAGTTGAACAAAAAATCTGAGCAGGAAGACAAGAACAAAACTCCATTTCCATGTAAGCAAGGCGTAGAGGACTGAGAAACTTTAAACATTAGGGGGGGGATTAGAGCAGTGGAACCTGCCATCCAGAGAGCCACCATGAGGAGTGTCATCGTTGGGTGTGAGTGCAAAGGGTTGTGCGCAGGTCGAGCACCTCTTTTTGGATGGCATGTTCGAGAAGGCGTCGAACAACATGTTGAGTCTTCTATTGATGAGGGTATGTCAGTGGAATTGCTCCATCATATATCCCCTCATCTCAAAGATGAAGTCCAATTGCTTCAGACTGAAGAGACTGGGTGGACTCTAGTTGTAATCTTCATTTGGGTTGAGCAGTGGGCGATTGATTGAGGAGTCATTCATGGGGATTTCCTCCTGGATGATGCAAGTGGTGCCTTCCAAGGTGGTCGCTATATCGTTTGCTGCAATGTTGGTGTTGGGGCTATCCTTGGCATCCAAAACCATATAGAGGAGGGAATCTGGTGGAACATGAATTGGTTCCTCTGGGAATTCCTCCTCAACAAAGGTCATTGGAGGCATAGTCGACTTCTTGGTTTTCTACGTCTGAGCTATCGATAAACCCCTCTCCAAATGTCGTAGGCATTTCTGGCTTGCAACATAACAGTACCACGAGGGTCCCCGCCTGGGTTTCCCCCTCTCGCGCGACATGATAGAGCCTTGCGACCAAACAGATATGAGATTGAGGCCAGAGAAAGATGAGAGGACCAGAACCAGTTCACTGAGCAGAGAAAAGAGATAGAACGGAGAAGCATAATGGTGAATGCCATGGCCGAGCTAGAGAATTAACCAAGGGGATAAAAATACCGTGCAGTCCCTCGTACCTGTCATCATCCCTCTGCAATTATTCAGTGGGGGCTCCATTAATTCTCCATGGGGGAGTTGTTCTCCCTCCCTCTATGTGCGTTTATGGTCGTCCTCCATCCAAAAATGGGCTTTGGGGTGGCGGTCGACCATATTTATGGTCGGTGTTGCGTGGCCTCTCCTAGGCTACGTTTCACCCCATCTTGGGGAGAAACATATTTTTTTTAAATTATATAGTTAGTATTCACAATATTATGACATTTGTTAGTACATGTTAATCCAATACAACATATTACAAAATTAAAAATAAAGTAATAATAATAATGTTTCCAAGGTCATGAAATCTCATTGATACGTTTCTTCATTATTTGTAATTACTGAATTTGATATGGTAAGTACACATAGTCATTAGGTGCATTTACAACCATCTTTCTAAACTATAATTTAATAAATTAAATCCAAAAAAAAAGAAATTAAAAAAATGACCTTAGCACCAATAAAAAATTAAAAAATAAATTTCATAATGATAAATCACTAAAAAATGAGGATCACTATAATTACATGCACCCTCCCTATTGGAATTGATGGATTAATCAACCTTTTAATTACAAAATATGATTTTATGGCCAAGAATTGAAGATGTCATTATCGTACACTCTCATAAATGAATGAGATCGCCATCATTAACTCCCTTGCATTTATGAATTCATTTGTTCATCATATTTACTTTTACTACATCGAGTTATCAATTGTCAATGAACATAATTTAACAAATCCAAACAAGATTACTTCAATTTTAACATTTACCTCTTCATTTAAAATTTACCTCTTCAGTTTTAACATTTACCTTTGGTATGTGGCCTATCCTTTCTTTACCTTTTCATTTCCACCATGTTTGGCCATCTCTCCAACACAACTATGGATCACAGGTGTCATTTTGGGTCGGCATTGCATATTTTCTTGGATGTGAATGCACGTGGTAAACGAGGACCAGGTGTCCTAAAACACAACTACCATTTATAATACCATCGTTCATAATACATTAATGTATTTTTCAGCTTGGAGTTTCAGATTTCACCCAAGGTTTTTATTTCATTATAAAATTAATTTTCAACTCATGGCCTTCCCATATACATACACACAGATCACAAGTTATATCTTATGACAGATTGGTGTAGAGGTACGAAGATCCGGAGGTAACGATGTCATTTAGGGAGTACTCGATCTCCAAAAGCAAGTCACAAAAGATTAGGCTTAAATTCCTACAATGAGATTTAATATGTGTGACTGATGAAAACTTATTTATTTTTGTTGTCAAGTTCTTTCATAAAACAGACAATAGCTCTTGTGAGATATTAACACTTTCATCCAAAATTGTGCTCATAATTTTTTGCAAAGAAGCATATACATCTTCGGAAGAAGGATTCTAAGAGACAACCGAAAATAAATATTCGAACATCTCAATGATGAGCTTGTTCAATCCAAGGTGAAACATTATTGTGCAAAAGTGGCATCTACAATAGTTTTGAGAATGGAAATCCTAACTGCAAAGGAAGGATTGTTCATATTCCCCAGATATTTAAAACTTTTGATAAGGAGCTCTAGTATATCTTTCAATACATAATTGTGGAATGGTTTATCGGGTACAATCATTATTTTCAGGATTTTGTTGAGTTAATTGAGGACCTGGATCTTCAATTCTTAATGTCAGTTCCTCATAAGCTCTAAGGTTACCAAGGCATCCTTTGATGGACCCATTGCATTGAGAATTGATTCAGAAGGTGTTTTATTCACCATGGATAAATCATGGATAAATAGGCCTCCACTTTCTCTAAGGCCCGAAGCATCTCATGCTTGGAGAGAGGTGGATTTTCTAGTTTTTGTCTAGCAATAAAAAGCTTATACTAGAACTCTCTTTCATGAGATTTCCCATTTCGTTCTCAAAACCAATTCACTAGAATATCGATGCAGAGTGAATGAGTGCAATGAAGCAACTAGGGTAGAAGAAGAAACCACAACTTCATTATAATATCAATGCACATAATGAATAAGCCATTGTGTACAATAAGAAACTAAGGTAGATATTTAATGGTTTAATGAATCCACTAGGTTTGAAGAAGCAACTAGGGTAAATATTTAACAACTTTTTAATACACACACACTAGTGTTAGGGTTAGGGTTATTCCTTGTGTGAATCATTTTTTCGTTGAAATGAAAAGTTGAGGTTTATTCCTTGTGCGACTCATTTTTTAGTTGAAATGAAAAGATGAGAGTTCCACTTCGGTTTCTCCTTTCATCGATTTTGTGATTTTGTTTATTAATGAGAATGGACACTTTCTAAAAGAAATTGGGAAAATACAGGGTCCCTTTGAGATTGGGTGACATTACCTCCCTTTATGATAGTGACAACTAAAGACAAATTGATCACTTTTGAATGATATTGTTTTATCAATAAGATCATCAATGATGGATCCTAACATGAAGAAATCACTCAGCATACGAAAATTCGATCCATACCGACCGTTTTATATAAAGTTGGAATTTTGGATTTTGTTAAATTATGAACTTTTATTTAACTAATTTAAATTTTATAAATAAAATTGAAAATACTTTAGTTAAAAATTAATAAAAGGAAGTTAAAATCAATGAATTCAAATAGTATAGGTTTTGGGTTCTGAACATTTTATAGTGAGAAGTAGATTCTAAGTTTATTTGCATGCATAATTAGTTATTATAGAATGACTTTCACAAGAAATTCAAAAATTTTCCGAAGATTTATCTTTTGATTGTGATACAATTTAAATATAATTTAGTTATATATATATATATATATATATATATATATATATATATATAT
>JZKD02S2384138.1:371334-386916 GCA_000966675.3 Picea glauca
ATATAACTAGGGGAATCGGTAACAACAGTAGTATCATACTCACGTGACACGAGGTCGAATCCTGTCAGCTGCCTTATAACCCCCGGGGAGAATCACACCGCTTGCAAGCACGCCTCTGGATAAATCTAGGTGAGAATCGAACTTGAGACCTCTTTTTTACATATTTCCTTCCATTTACACGACACTTGCCAATCGCTCTACACCCCTGCGGGCAATGATAATTAAATATTAATCAGTTATATATTTTGATATTTTTTATAATAATAATAATAAATTTTAATATGTCTATTTTTATAAATATTTGAAAATTGATTTTCATCAATAAATTAATTATGAATATATTACATGTAAGATTAATTATTGTCTCTATCTTTTTAACAAAGTGCTTCACAAATTTATACTCACTTTTAAAAAATAATGATAAGTAAACAAAATCATATATTTTGATTTTATTTTTAGTAATAGTAATATGAAAGAAATATATTTTATAAGTATTTGGAAATTGATTTTATTCATAATGTAATTGAAGTATAATGTTATAAAACTTAATTAATAGATATTGCAAATCTTATTTAGATATTGAGAATAATTGCAGAACTAAAATTTTTATTTTTTCTAGAAAAAAATAATAATAGTAATAATAATAATTTAAAGAATTTGTTTCTCCACCTACTGTGAGGTTTGGAGTTTAGTGTTTTCGAAGAATGTGAACAAAATTGAGAAAATTTAGAAGATACTTGTAATAATAGCTTTGAAATTAGGTGCAATACCTTTATCCTACCTTAGTAAAAGTTGGAATTCTTCCAACTGAGAGTATAAAGCCGGAACTCATCATGATTTGATATCAATGTTATTATAACAAGTATAAATTATTAAATGATTTTCTATCAATGTCCTTAAAACAATTATAAATCAAGTAGATTTTCTATCAATGTCCTTAAAACAATTATAAATCAAGTAGATTTTCTATCAATGTCCTTAGAACAAGCATAAATCAAGTATATTTACTACCAATGTCCTCATAACAAGTATACTTCATCATATACAAAGTTCAAGATGATTTTCTATGAATGTGATGAACATAGTCTCGTTGTCGCAAGAATATAGCCCTGTCATTGCAATGTTATGAACATAGCATTGTATTCACAATCTGATACAAATATCTCGTCGTCAGAATGTGACAAACAATGGTGTCTCATCGTAATGTGATGAACATAGCCCCATCGTCATAATAAATTTCCTCTTGTCACAATGTGATAAACATACGGCATTGATGTTCATCACATAGCCATATGACATAGTATGAACATACACCATTTATGTTCATCATATAACCACTTTTTACTTAAATGTATTATCATCACAATGTGATGAATATAGCCATGTCATCACAATATCCCCATTGTCATCAACATGTGACAAACAATATCATGTCGTTGCAATGTGACACAAATATCCAGTTTTCATAATGTGATGCAAATATCCTATCCTCACAATGTGACGAACATAGCCCCACTATCACACTGTGACAAACATAACCATATTGTCACAATGTGATGAACATAGTCTTATACAATGAACATACAATGTGATGAACATAAAAATATTGTCTCAATGTGACGAACATAACTATGGTTGACCTTGGTTGACGATGAGCATATGACATGTAGGTTCATCACATAGCCACTTTTTACTTAAATGTCCTGTCATCGCAATGTGATGAACAAAGCCCCGTCGTTGCAATATCCTCATCATCGTCAATATGTGAAAAATAATATCATGTCGCCGCAATGTTACAAAAATAGCCCCATCGTCGCAAAGTGACGCAAATATCCATTCGTCATAATGTGATGCAATTATCTTGTCCTCGCAATGTGACGAACATGGCCCTGTCGTCACATTGTGACGAACATAACCATATTCTCACAATGTGACGAACATAGCCTTATGCAATGAACATACAATGTGACAAACATAAACACACACTAATAAAATAATACATTAAATGCATTCAATCATTAAATACATTAATTGTATTAATAAATACATTACTAAAGTATTAATACATTAATAAAGTATAAATACACTTATAAAGTAATACATTAATAAAGTATTACATTAATAACACATTATTAAAGTAGTAATACATTGACCTTAATGTATTTAGTAAAACATTGTTAAAGTATTAATACATTAACAATACATTAAATATTAACATCATATTGTTAAATAATAACCACACAAATATTTAATGTCTTAGTCTTATTGTATTTAATATATTATTTTATTAATGTAATATTTTAGCAATGTATTAATTAATAATGTATTAGTGTATTAATTAATGTAATAAGTTACATTCTACATTAATGCAAAATAATACTTTAATTTATACATTATTTTTATATATTACATTAATGTAATAATTAATAATACATTAAGTATGTATTACTACATTAATAGTTGTCTCCAAGGCATGTGGCCTTTCAACTAGCAATAACCACTTTATAAAAGTGGTTTGCTAAGGGTCATTAGTTTTTAAAGGTGGAAAATGATGTCATTAGTTTGCAAAGGTGGAAAATAGTGGTTGTTTCTAGTAAAATAAACCAAAAATCCATCATAACTAAGGATGAGTTAAGAGTGATTAAGTCCCTTAAAATGCAAAACTTGAAAAAACGTTTACACTTCAAGGGATTTGATCCCTCCTATACTTAATAGTTTCTAAATTAAAATAAATTTATATTTTTATATACATATATATTCACATTTTCTAACTTAATATGCTTAACTTCATACAAGATAAATCCCTCTCACAAAAAAAATACTACATATATAACAAATAAAACATCATAAATTCCACTACAACTTACAATTTACACACTTGTCAATGATATGCTAATTCTTTGCTACAACACCCTAACATATAGGTTAGGGGCAGGAAACAAATCCAGATAGGGTAAGTCTATCATAAAAACATGAATGGAAAAAAACCATTGCTTAGAGTTATCCACTCATGCAATGATTTTTTAATTGTTATAGTATCCATCCAAATGATGGTGTATGAGTTTTCATTTGTATAGGCACAGTGTCTGAGTTTTCATTTCATAGGTCTTCATTATCCGCTCAACACATGTACAAACTTCCACAAGATTTACCAACAGAACCTTCACTACAATACCAAAATGCCTTTGTGCTCACTGGATTAAAAAAAAACATCTTCATTACCTCAATTCTTCTCTTTTGATGAGGGCCTATGTTTTCTTCCTCATCCATAGGCTAGATTGTTGGCATGTTTACAGACATAAGGCAGAGTATTCTTGTCATTGATGGAAAGAACAACAGTGACGATGCAATGTCGATGGCAAACAAGATGGAAAGAACAACAATGATGTTGGAAGAACGATGTTGACAGGTTTATAGGCAGAGTGTGCATGGCAAGAAAAACAACGAAGAAATAAAAGAGAAAACTCAATAATCTTAGGAGGAATAGCATGAGTGTGCATCAATGGAAAACAGGCAAGGAGCGAATAGTATGCAGGAACAACAAAGCTCATAAGAGATACCTCATTGTGCTTTCCAGAAGTGCAGCCGAGGTCCAAGAGAAGGACTCGTAGAAGGTTCAAAGTTTGAGGCCTTTTGACACTTAGTCATTCTTCCAGGTTGGGAGGAAGTGTAAGCTCATAAGGAGGAGAGACAATGGTCGTCGGATCAGAATCCAGTGACTAGAGGAAGCACAGATGAGGAGATAAGATCTCAATTGTTAGATCTGAGTGCGTATACCAACAGTTGTTGGATCCTAAGGAAAGTGCACGAGACAAGTTCTGAAGTCATTGGAACCTTCCATCGTCAGAGATGAAACATGGTGAAAGATCATCATTTTGATGACTAAAAGGTTAAAGGAAGAAGGTTCTCTAACCCCTCGAACTCATGATATGCGAGGTCATGAAATCATCCTAACTGTTGGAGCCAGAGGACACATGGCGAGTGATTGGAATTTTGCTGACTCACAAAATGGAGAAGTCAAAGGTGCGAGTTGTAGGAAATCGCGATACATGAGGTCGCGAAACAATCCTGGCCATTGGAGCCAGAGGACATGTGGTGAGCGATTGGAATTTCGTTGACTTGCACATTGGAGGAGTCAAAGGAATATGACATAGGAACTCGCGATATGCAAAGTCGCGAAATGATATGGATCATCGGATCACCAAGGATCTGGACCATTGATCCGATATGAAGTCAAATTCCACAATATTGATTGCAATTGTCGATTGGAGGGAGAGATCTCAGTCATTGATCTGATATGAAACATTTTGGAGTTTCGCATTTCGAGAGTTTGGAAGCAACTCACAGCAGGAGGTCGCGATATGCGAAATCTAGAAACACCCTCGTTTTTAGCCACTAGTCATAACTTGTGGTCACATCAGAGGAAGAGAAGTGAAGGATCTAGTGCTACTAAGCTCCATTTCGTATTTTTGCGTTTCGGGAATTTGAAAGAAAGTCACAGTAGGAGGTCGTGATATGCGAAATCGTGAAATCACTTTATGTTTAGCATTCAGTCACAACTTGTGGTCATGTGAGAGGAAGGAGCTAGTCCAACTAAGATCCATTTTGGATATTGTGGCTTTGGAGAGTCGAGATGTCTCATACCAAGATCCCCGAGGTCGCAATTCATGAAGCGCCTATTGGATAGGCGAATGGTCACTGCTAGTGGTCGCATGAAAGGAAGGGGCTTAGCCAGAAGAGTTAGAATCCACTGTATAGTTTTTAGCAGAAAGGGAAAAATCACCAAGAGCATGAGGGCACAGAGGTTCTCTAGGGAACTCCCAGAAACCATTGATTTTTTCTGCACAGAGAATTCGAAGAGGCTTCAGGGTCATTGATAGAGAAGACAAAGAGTCTCGACTGCCAAATAAGCCAAGGAATCTCAGGATAATGTCAGTGATGATGAAGAGATTCAGTAATGACAGAGAAGATGAAGAGTCTCAACTTCCAGAGAGGCTAAGGAATCTCAACATAATGACCACTGATGATGAACTCACAGGAAACATAACTTCCAGAGAAGATGAAGAGTTGTGATGATGATCATGAGATGACTGGATGTGAGAAAGGCACATAGAACTGTGAAGGAATGAGATTCTGCTGTGGATCTATGCGGGTGTGAGGTAGAGCTACAGTGAACAACCTGTTGGGAAAAATAGTGACTGTAAAGAGCATGCAAAGGCATTGCGCATGAGGCATGCAAAAGGTGCATAGAGAATATAAAAACGCAGAACATAGAGGATATGGGAGTTGCGATTGTGTGTGATGCATGCATGTAGAAGCACGTTGTGCAGGATTTGAAGCGTAGAAGAAGTGAGGAACATATATGGATATCTGATAGAAGAAGAGAAAGTCGAGGTGTGCATGCAGAGACAGATCGGAAGATCAGACAGCTCAAAAATATGCGAGCAGAGAGACACTGATGCAGGCAGAGAAGAGCAGTGTAGCTGAACAGTGATGTGACTGGTAAGCGATAGATAAATTTTGTATCACTGTGATAATTTGTAAAAGGAAAATATTTATATTTCAGGGTGGTAGGGAGGTGCTTGGGAGGATTGGTTTCCTCTGAGTTTCAAGTGGGTTCTTGAAGAATAGGGAGTTGTAGCTTCCATCTGGTTACATCTATAAAAACTAGGGTGGCAGGGTGGTGCAAGGGATAACTATTGTTCTCTCTTATACAGGTTGGTGCATGTGTGACTGGAAGTTGGTGCTTCCATCCAGTTGGTGTTGGAACACTCAGGGAGTTGGTGCTTCCTTCTAGTGGGTGCTAGAGAAACCAGAGAGTTGGTGCTCTCAGCAAGTAGTAGCTTGCAAGACAGAGGTGGTAGCCTCACAATGAGTTGGTGCTCATAAGAATGATAATGTAAATAAAATAAAGATTACTTATCATATCAAGAAGAAGAGGTTTTTCTCTTTATGGGTTTCCTCGGGAAATATCTGTCTCCGTGTATTTCATGTTTGTTATTGATGTTTAATATTCTAGTGCTTACTTCCCTGTATCATTGTGATCATGATTGAGTGTTCTGTGAAGAGTTTAAAATGGGTATAATTGTTTAAGCACTATAAAAATAGATTCACCCCCCTATCAGGTGTCCAACAATTGGTATTAGAGATAGGTTCCTTTTATCTAAAGGTATATTAGTAATCTTAAAAATGTCAAGCCATGAAGGAAATTCAACCAATAAGCCCCCCCTATTCAATGGAGCAAACTTTGCCTTCTGGAAAGTTAGGATGAGAACTTACATAATGGCTTTAGGTGTAGATGTCGGGGATGTTGTAGAGATTGGTTATGTAAAGCCAGTTGTACTAGCTAATAAGGATGACAAGATAGAGTTCAGCTTCAATGCTAAGGCTATGAATGCTATTCTGAGTGGGCTTGTAGAAGAATAATTTGTAAAAGTTATGCACTTAGAAACTGCCAAAGAAATGTGGGACAAACTCATTAGCAGTTATGAATGTAGTGAGAAAGTAAAGGACGCCAAGATTTAAACCTATAGAGTACAGTTTGAACAGCTAAAGATGAAAGAGGATGAAATTGTTTTGAAGTACTTTTTGAGAGTTGAATAACTAGTAAATGCAATGAAAGCACTTGGTGAAAAAATTGAGGAACCCTCTTAAGTTCAAAATTTTTTGAGATCTCTACCAGATAGGTTCAACCCGAAGGTCTCTTCTATAGTAAAACTTAATGATATAAAAGCTTTTGCTTTTGATCAACTTCTAGGAATGTTGACTGCATATGAAATGAGGATAGGTAAAGATAAACCCACCTCTAGAGAAGCATCATTTAAAGCATATAAGGATGAGGATTATGGGCCTGATGAAATTGAAGCAAAATTTGTGAGAAGACTAAAGAAAGGATCAGGAAAGTATCAAGGAAAGTTTCTCTTCAAGTGTTTTAACTATGGAAAGATAGGTCACTTTGCATCTAAGTGTCCACACAAGAAGCATGATCAGAATTATGAAGGTGAAAAGAAGTACAAATCCAAAAAATTGATAAAAAGAAAAGTTTGTGTGTAAACAATGATGACTCTTCAGAAGACACAGATTGACTCTTCCTGTGAAGATAAGGTAAATAAATTCATGCTTATGGCTAAAGAGGATTATGATAATAAAAGCACGGGAAGTGATGCTAATGATGAAGAAGATGTGGTTGATATGGAAGGTGAACTAATCAGTGCCTTAGAAGAAATTGACAAACTCAAACACGAGAAAAGAAAAGAAAAACAATTGTTGATGCAGTTTGAAAAGAATGATGAAGACTTTGCCTTGCTAAAGGTGGAGTTAGAAGAGGCAAAGAAAATAAAGGACATTCTGAAACAACAGTTATCATAGAAGAAGGAAAGATGTGAAGCCTTGGAGGAATAGGTAGTAAAGACCAGAAAAGAGATGGAGAAGTTCAAAGCATTGTATCTCCAAAATATTTCAAGCATTAAATCCTCGGAAGGATTAACCACCATTCTGAATCAACAAAGGAATCCAAATTTGAAAACTAGTTTGGGTTATGAAGAAGGATCAAGTTGTAGTCATCTAAGCAACAAAGATTCCATCAATTTTATCGAATATACATTCATTGACAACAAAAAATATGGAGAAACATAGGAAGATAATCATCCACCAAGGAAGAGTGAAAGAAAACGTACCACAATTGAAACTGTAGAACAAAGAAATCGACCTGCTCAAAGAAGACGACCATTTTCCAGGTACAAAGGATTTTTCTATGGATATTTTCTTTTTGTTCTAACTTTGGTCAGAAAGCTGTAAATTGTTCTTTAAGATTTAGATATGAGCAATCAAAACACTCAAGGAATAGATATATGCCGCAACAAAGAATGAGACGACCAAGTAACAAACAATCACATACTGTGAATCATGTGATGGCTGGAAAAAGGGAACATGTTACACATAAAAATCATTATGATCCTTTATTCAGTGAACCAGAATGTTACACTTGCCATAATTTGGACATAAAGCTACAGATTGTCACTTAAGGAACTATGATCCAGATTTGAATCCTTCTGCTGAAAATGTCAAGGTTTGGAAGAAGAAAGAAAATGAAAAGTCTGGACTAGTGCTTTCAGCTCAAAGACAAAAGAACCCATGGTATATTGACAGTGGATGCTCCAAACATATGACGGGAGACAAAGGTAAGTTTCTATCTCTAAATGAAAGAAAATTAGGAAACGTAACCTTTGGAAATGATGCTCCAGATAAAATCAAGGGTAAAGGGATGGCAAGTTTAAGTCATGGAAAAGGAAAAGCTCAGGATGTTCTACTTGTAGATGGGCTGAAACATAATTTTCTCAGTGTAAGTCAAATGTGTGACAGAGGATGTGAAGTGGTGTTCACTTCCAAGGATTGCAAGGTAAAGTTTGTAAACTCAGGACAAGTTGTGGCTAAAGGCATAAGGATAGATAACAATGTATATGTGCTGAAAGAAGATAGAGAAGAGTGTCATCTAAGAAAACATGATGAAAGATGGTTATGGCATAGGAGACTTGGACATATAAACTTTGACCACTTAATCAAGCTCAAAAATCTTGAGGCAGTAAAATATCTTCCAAGAATATCAAAGCCACAAGATTCTGTGTGTAAACCTTGCTAGGTAGGAAAGCTAACAAGGACACAGTTTAAATCCAAGAGCTCTACTTCAATAGAGACACCACTTCAATTATTTTATATGGATTTATGTGGACCATCAAGACAAGAAGGCACAGGGAAGGAAAATTGTTTTATGTTGATGATTGACGATTACTCCAAACTTACTTGGGTTTCTTTTCTCAAAGAAAAAGATAAAGCATTTGAGAAATTTAAAATATTTAAGGCGTTAACTGAGAATCAAATATGCAAGAGGTTAAAGGCAGTAAGATCAGACAGAGGAGGAGAATTTATGTCAAGTGATTTCAAGGAATTCTATGATAAACATGGGATTAAGAGAGAATACACAATCCCAGGAACTCCGCAGCAAAATGGAGTAGTTGAGAGGCAAAACAAAACAGTTCAGAAAATGGCCAAGTCAATGATGAATGAGAAAAACATTGGTCAAACCTATTGGGTAGAAGCAATACACACAATAGTCTATGTTCTTAACAAATCCCACCTCAGACCACACAATGACAAGACACCTTATGAACTATGGTATGGAAGACCTGCTTCAATCAAACAATTCAAAATCTTTGGGAGTAAGTGCTACATAAAAAATAATAGTGAGAACCTTGGCAAGTATGATGACAGGGATGATGAAGGAATCTTCTTAGGGTATTCTACAAACAGTAAAGGATATAGATGCTATAATAAGAGGTTGCATAAATTGGTTGATTGTATTGACATAAAAGTTGATGAAGGAATTCCAGTAAGAGAGGTGAACAATATTGAATCAACAACAAAGGATATAGATGAAGTTGAAGATGAATGGGTCCAAGAATCAAAACAAGAAGACTCTAAGTTAGATGAAGATGAAAATACTCAGGAAAACTCAAATCAGTAGACAACATCAAATTCTTCCTCCAGAATTACTCAAAAGAATCATCCTACAAGTCAGATAATTGGTGAAAAAGACAAAGGTGTACAAACCAGGAGAAGGATAATAAAAAACATTTAGCAATCACATATAGCCTTCATATCCATGGTGGAACCCAAGAACTTCAATGAGGCCAGTAAAGACATAAATTGGTTAAAATCAATGAATGAGGAACTAGACCAGAATGAAAAGAATGACACTTGGGAACTCATTACTAGGCCAACAGATAAAAATGTAATAGGATCAAAATGGGTCTACAAAAATAATATGAATGAGCAAGGAAATATTTTAAGAAATAAAGATAGATTGGTTTGCAAAGGATATGCTCAAATAGAAGGACTGGACTTTGATGAAACATTTGCGCTTGTAGGAAGATTAGAATCTATTAGAATGTTTCTTGCCTATGCTTTTCATAAGAAGTTTAAAGTTTATCAAATGGATGTCAAGTCATATTTTCTAAATGGAGATCTAAAAGAAGAAGTCTATATGGAGAAACCAGAGGGGTTCCAAATGTCAGATAACCGTGACTTTGTCTGCAATATGAAGAAATCCTTATATGGGTTGAAACAAGCTCCTCGTGCCTGGTATCACAGACTAGATACATATCTACAGGACAAAGGGTTCAAGAGAGGAAAAGTTGACAACAATCTATATATCAAAACAGAGGGTAATGTCTCATTGTTTTGGTCTATGTAGAAGACATCATCTTCGGTAGTAATAATGCTTCACTGGTAAAATGGTTTGCTTTTGCCATGCAGTCGAAATTTGAAATGTCTATGATAGGGGAACTGTTATTTTTTCTTGGCCTACAAATTACTCAGAAGTCTGAAGGAATATTTCTTTCTCAAGAAAAATATCTAAGAGAAATGTTGAAAATGTTTCAAATGAAATATTCTAAACCTATGAGCACACCTATGCTCACTGGATGTATGTTAAGAAGGATGATGACTCACCTGATGTTGATCAGATTTCATATCAGTCTATGATAGGCAACCTATTGTACATAACAACATCCCATCCAGACATAATGCATGTTGTTGGACTGGTAGGAAGGTATTAGGCCGCATCTAAATAGAGTCATTTGTTAGCTGTCAAAACAATATTCAAATACTTGAAAGGAACAATGGACTATGGCCTATGGTATCCTAGAAATCAGAATTTTCAACTATCAGTCTATTCAGATGTTGATTGGGCTAACTGCGTAGATGAAGGGAAAATCATGAGTGGAGCTGCATTCTTCTTAGGAGATTCCCTTGTATCATGTTTGAGCAAGAAGAAATATTCCATTTCCTTATCAACTACAGAAGTTGAATACATTGTAGTTGCCACTTGTTGTACCCAAGTGTTGTGGATGATTCAGACACTTGCAAACTTGGAGGTAAATTATACTGCACCGATCCCAATCCATTGTGATAATACCAGTGAAATTAGTGTGTCAAAGAATCTTGTCTTTCACTCCAAGACCAAGCATATACCCATAAAGTATCACTTCTTGAGGGAACAGGTAACCAAATCTATGGTTTCTTTGCATTACATCCCATCCAAAGATCAAGTTGTTGATATTTTCACTAAACCGCTTGCACAAGCTCAATTTGAGTATCTACGCCAAAAGTTGGGCGTGACCCTGTTATCTAGTTAAGAGAGTCCATCCTGTCAAGGGGAGTTTATGTTGCTTGAATATCTGATAACTCCGAAAAATACTGCAACAAATCAGGGGGAGAATGTTTTCTATGACATTGATGTCAAAGGGGGAGAAAAGGAAAGATTTGGATGCTACAGATGGAGATCTCAGTAGGACAGTGCAGCCGATCAGGGTTGCCATCAATGCCAAATGGAGAGATTGTTGGCATGTTTACAGACATAAGGCAGAGTATGCTTGTCATTGATGGAAAGAACAACAATGACAATGCAATGTCGATGGAAAACAAGATGGCAAGAACAACAATGATGTTGGCAGAACGATGTTGACAGGTTTACAGGCAGAGTGTGCATGGCAAGAACAACAACAAAAACATAGAAGAGAAAACTTCAGAATCTCAGGAGGAATAGCGTGAGTGTGAATCAATGGAAAATAGGTAAGGAGCGAACAATATGCAGGAAAAACAAATATCAGAAGAGATAGCGCTTTGTGCTTTCCAGAAGTGCAGCCGAGGTCCAACAGAAGGACTTGCATAAGGTTCAAAGGTCGAGGCCTTTTGACAGTTAGTCATTCTTCTAGGTTGGGAGAAAGCGTAAGCTCATAAGGAGGAGTGACAATGGTCTTCGGATCAAAATCCAGTGACCAGAGGAAGCATAGATGAGGAGATCAGATCTCAACCTTTAGATTTGAGTGTGTAGACCAATAGTTATTGGATCCTAAGGAAAGTACACGAGACAAGTTTTGAAGTCATCGGAACCGTCCATCGTCAGAGATGACACGTGGAAAAATATCAACATTTCATTGAATGAAAGGTCAAGGAAGAAGGTTCTCTAACCTCTCAAACTCACGATATGCGAGGTCACAAAATTATCTTGGTCGTTGGAGCAAGAGGACACGCAGCGAACGATTGGAATTCCACTGACTCACAAACTAGAGAATTCAAAGGTGTGAGTTGTGGGAACTCACGATACGCAAGGTCATGAAACAATCCTAGTCGTTGGAGCCAGAGGACACATGGAAAGCGATTGGAGTTTCGCTGACTTTCACATTGGAGGAGTCAAAGGAATATGACGCAGGAACTCGCAATATGCGAAGTCGCGAAATGATCTGGATCTTCAGATCACCAAGGATCTGGACTGTTGATCTGATATGAAGTCAGAGTCCATGATATTGATCGCAACCGTCGATCAGAGGGATAGATCTCGGTCGTTGATCTGATATGAAACATTTCAGAGTTTTTCGTTTCAGGATTTTGGAAGCAACTCATAGCAGAAGGTCGCGATATGCGAAATCATGAAACACCCTTGTGTTTGGCCCCTGGTCATAGCTTGTGGTCACATCAGAGGAAGAGAAGTGAAGGAGCTAGTGTTGCTAAGCTTCAATTAATAGTTTCAAGTTTCAGAAGTTTGAAATCAACTCACAGCAGGAGGTCGCGATATACGAAATTGTGAAATCACTTTATGTTTAGCATTCGGTCACAGCTCGTGGTCAGGTGAGAGTAAGGAGCTAGTCCAACTAAGCTCCATTTCGGATATCGCGGCTTGGGAGAGTCAAGATGTCTCATACCAAGATCCCCAAGGTCACGAGTTGTGAAGCGCCTATTGGATAGGTGAATGGTCACCTCCAGTGGTCACGTGAAAGGAAGGGGCTTAGCCAGAAGAGCTAGCGCCCACTGTGTAGTTTTTCGTAGAAAAGGAAAAAGCACCAAGAGCATGAGGGCACAGAGGTTCTCTGGGGAATTTCCAGAAACCACTGATTGTTTCTACACAGAGAATTCAAAGAGGCTTCATGGTGATCGACAGAGAAGATGAAGAGTCTTGACTGCCAAATAAGCCAAGGAATCTCAGGATAACGTTCAATGATGATGAAGAGGTTCGATAATGACAGAGAAGGCGAAGAGTCTCGACTGCCAGAGAGGCTAAGGAATCTCAGCATAACGGCCATTGATGATGAACTCACTCGCAACAGGACTTCTAGATAATATGAAGAGTTATGATGATGATAATGAGAAGACTAGATGTGAGAAAGGCACGTATAACTGTGAAGGAATGAGATTCTACTATGGAGATATGCGGGTGTGAGGTAGAGTTTCGGTGAAAAACCTGTTGGGAAAAACAGTGACTGTAAAGAGCATGTAGAGGCATTGCGCATGAGGCATGCAGAAGGTGCATAGAGAATATAAAAACACAGAATAGAGAGGACATGGGAGTTATGATTTTGTGTGATGCATGCGTGTAGAACCATGTTGTGTAGGAGCTGAAGCACAGAAGAAGCGAGGAACAGAGATGCATATCTGAGAGAAGAAGAGAAAGTTGAGGTGCGCATGCAAAGACAGAGCAGAAGATCAGAAAGATAAAAAAGATGCGAGAAGAGAGACACTGATGCAGGCAGAGCAGAGCAGTGTAGCTAAATGGTGATGTGACTGGTAAGCCATAGATAAATGTTGTATCACTGTGATAAGTTGTAAAAGGAAAAGATTTATATTTCAGGGTGGTAGGGAGGTGCTTGGGAGGATTGGTGTCCTCAGAGTTTCAAGTGGGTGCTTGAAGAATAGGGAGTTGTAGCTTCCATCTGGTTACATCCAGAAAAACTAGGGTGTTGGGGTGGTGCAAGGGAGAACTATTGTTCTCTATTATATAGGTTGGTGACTGTGTGACTGGAAGTTGGTGCTTCCATCCAGTTGGTGTTGGAACACTCAGGGAGTTGGTGCTTCCTTCTAGTGGGTGCTAGAGAAACCAGAGAGTTGGTGCTCTCAACAAGTTGCAGCTTGCAAAACAGAGGTGGTAGCCTCACAATGAGTTGGTGCTCATAAGCATGATAATGTAAAGAAAATAAAGATTACTTATCATATCAAGAAGAAGAGGTTTTTCCCTTTATGGGTTTCCTCAGGAAATATCTGTCTCTATGTATTTCATGTGTGTGATTTATGTATAATATTCTAGTGCTTACTTCCCTGTATCATTGTGATCGTGATTGAGTGTTCTGTGAAGAGTTTAAAATGGGTATAATTGTTTAAGCAGAGTAACAATTGATTCACCCCCCCTCTCGGTTGTCCAACATGGATTAGAACCAATTTTCTTTGTCTGTTCACATGCCTTCAAGGTTCTTGATGACAAATTACTTTTTCCCCGATGTGATTACGATTCAAACATCCTCCTTTCGAGTTTTTCAGTACTTCGAAAGTTAAATAACTTTGTTGTGAGAGAATTGAAAACCTGTCCTACATCTGGCTGCACTCAGCTTCTCACCAAATATTATTAACCTTTTACAATAATTGATTAATATTTTCACTTGACATAGATATTGTTGATATTATTATTTCTACTTTTTTTTATTGTTAATGTGGGATTTTTAATAATGTGGTTTTCTAATGTATTGTTTATTGTAATGTAGAGTTTATGTCTAAGTAACTTGTTTTCTTCTATTGTTTAGGAGGTTGTTGTAGATCTTATTGGTTGGGATAAATCTTATCCAAATTAATCTCCTATATTAGTATGTGGTTGAGATAATCCCTCAAAAAATAAATTGTATGACTAAGATAGTCAATCTATATGCTAAGGCCAAATTTAATTTATAAATATACAATATAGTGTGATGATAATATAAAATACTCATAACAGTTTGTGTGTATGAACATCATGTCTATTCTTTATTTTTTTTAATTTAATATCAGAATTGGTTTTGTCTTAATTCCCTCACGGGACTACCCAGTAAAATGAGAGAGATGAATATGTAGGATTAGTTTAGGAGTAAGTGTAGAATATAGTAACTTGTTTTCATGATATGATATGAGGACTAGTTTGTGAGTGAGATATTGTTTGTTCCCCTATGATATGATTGTTGTAGGAGGTGAGGTCAGGGCTGGAAAGAAAGAGCAGGCATATCTGATGTCAATGTTGTTGGAGGAAGAATTTGCGAGTATCGTAAGCAACTCGTTCGGCTGTGAGGAACGAGGAATGAGCTCGAGCTGGCACATCCCACCCTCATTCAGAACTCCTATGAATATTGCAACCAGAATTTTCCAGTGAAATGAAAGGTTGCGCAAGAAATTACAATTCCAGGTAACAATTGTGTGAGATTCGACTGATTTTTTGTTTCTGGTGAGAGTGTTCAGATCAGATAATAGACTGGACTTTTCAAGTGAAATTCAAGGATGTGCTAAAGAAATTACAATTTCAGGTAACAATTATGTAATATTCGACTGATTTTGTGTTTCTGGTGAGAGTATTCATATCGGATAATAGGAGATGGGAGAAGAGAAATTCAATATGTAAGTGTTGGTTGTGGAGCCTGATTATCTTCCTGATTCAGAGGTCCTTGATTTCAGCCGTGTTTATACCCCATGAAGTATTTACACCCCAGAAGTATGTACACTCTTCCACGTGGGGGA
>JZKD02S2384138.1:390834-406467 GCA_000966675.3 Picea glauca
GCCCACACTGGGTGAACCACGTAAATCTGTGTCTCTCTTGTATTGTGTGTCTTCTGTGTTTTGTTTCTGCATTTGTCTTATTTTATTGCTCCGCGGTCCTGTTTTTCTAACAGTAAGAGGATCTGGCTAGAGATGAAGAACGAAATGTACAACAATCCCAACAATGGCTATATGAGCCTTTCATTTGAGGATTTTTAATACAAATTCATTGTATCATTTTACAAAATGAGGACTCAGTTGGATCTCACAACCAAGTCAAGTAGGAGTTAATAAATCCAACACCCTCACTTACAGAGAACTTGTCTTGATTTTTGTTTTATAAAATGAGGACTAAATTGGATCTCACAACCAAGTCAAGTAGGATTTAATAACTCCAACACCCTCCCTTAAAGAGTACTTGTCTTGATCTATGTTTTACAAAATGAGGACTAATTTGGATCTCACAACCAAGTCAAGTAGGAGTTAATAACTCCAACACCCTGCCTTAAAGATTACTTTTCTTGATCTATGTTTTACAAAGTGAGAACTAAGTTGGATCTCATAAACAAGTCAAGTAGGAGTTAATAACTCCAACACCCTCCCTTAAAGAGTACTTTTCTTTATCTATGTTTTACATAATGAGGACTAAGATGGATCTTACAACCAAGTCAAGTAGGAGTTAATAACTCCAACACCCTCCCTTAAAGATTACTTGTCTTGATCTATGTTTTACAAAATGAGGACTAAGTTGGATCTCACAACCAAGTCAAGTAGGAGTTAATAACTCCAACACCCTACCTTAAAGAGTACTTTTCTTGATCTATGTTTTACAAAATGAGAATTAAGTTGGATCTCACAACCACGTCAAGTAGGAGTTAATAACTCCAACACCCTTCCTTAAAGAGTACTTTTCTTGATCTTTGTTTTACAAAATGAGAACTAAGTTGGATCTGACAACCAAGTCAAGTAGGAGTTAATAACTCCAACACCCTCCCTTAAAGAGTACTTGTCTTGATCTTTGTTTTACAAAATGAGCACTAAGTTGGATCTCACAACCAAGTCAAGTAGGAGTTAATAACTCCAACACCCTCCCTTAAAGAGTACTTGTCTTGATCTCTCTTTTACAAAATGAGGACTAAGTTGGATCTCAAAACCAAGTCAAGTACGAGTTAATAACTCCAACACCCTCACTTAAAGAGTACTTGTCTTGATCTCTGTTTTACAAAATGAGGACTAAGTTCGATCTCACAACCAAGTCAATTAGGAGTTAATAACTCCAACACCCTCCCTTAAAGTGTACATGTCTTGATCTTTGTTTTACAAAATAAGGACTAAGTTGGATGTCACAACCAAGTCAAGTAGGAGTTAATAACTCCAACACCTTGCTTTAAAGAGTTATTTTATTGATCTATGTTTTACAAAATGAGGACTAAGTTGGATCTCACAACCAAGTCAAGTAGGAGTTAATAACCCCAACACCCTCCCTTAAAGAGTGCTTGTCTTGATCTTTGTTTTACAAAATGAGGACTAAGTTGGATCTCACAATCAAGTCAATTAGGAGTTAATAACTCCAACACCTTGCCTTAAAGAGTACTTTTCTTGATCTTTGTTTTACAAAATGAGAACTAAGTTGGATCTCACAACCAAGTCAAGTAGGAGTTAATAACTCCAACACCCTCCCTTAAAGAGTACTTGTCTCGATCTTTGTTTTAAAAAATGAGGACTAAGTTGGATCTCACAGCCAAGTCAAGTAGGATTTAATAACTCCAACACCCTCCCTTAAAGAGTACTTGTCTTGATCTTTGTTTTACAAAATGAGGACTAAGTTGGATCTCACAACCAAGTCAAGTAGGAGTTAATAAGTCCAACATTATCCCTTAAAGAGTACTTGTCTTGATCTCTGTTTTACAAAATGAGGACTAAGTTGGATCTCACAACCAAGTCAAGTAGGAGTTAATAACTCCAACACCCTGCCTTAAAGAGTACTTGTCTTGATCTTTGTTTTACAAAATGAGAACTAAGTTGGATATCACAACCAAGTCAAGTAGGAGTTAATAACTCCAACACCCTACCTTAAAGCGTACTTGTCTTGATCTATGTTTTACAAAATGAGAACTAAGTTGGATCTCACAACCAAGTCAAGTAGGAGTTAATAACTCCAACACCCTCCCTTAAAGAGTATTTACTTGATCTATGTTTTACAAAATGAGGACTAAGTTGGATCTTACAACCAAGTCAAGTAGGATCTGTGAGGTAAGGTTTTCATAGGCATATATTTGTAGCTATTGAGTTGAATTTATGACAGACAAGAGCTACGCCTTTAAGAGGGCTAAGAGAGAGCTTGATGGACTTCATAGTCTACAATATTTCAAAATTTCAAAATGGTTAGAGATGTTCATGAAAACCTTACCTAACAGACATCAAAATAAGTACTAGTAAAGCTAGGGTGTTAGACTTATTAACTCATACATATCAAATATCTTATATTTTCGCTTACATTTACAAAGAATTTATTTATATCCTATATGAGCATGTATTTGTTTCCTCCTCTCAAGATCTCAATAATACAAGAACTTCCAAAAACAATTTCACTCACATAGAGATGAACACCATCACACTCTTCCACGTTAACCTAAGTATCAAAAAATGGAAACTTATATTTGCACCTCCAACGGCTCTTAAGTTCAAGATTCTTGTGTAGCCATCCTAAGGGTATGGATTCATTATGTAAAGGTTCAAAGTTAGAAACCTTTGAACTAAATATTCAAAATAAGGTTTGCCTGACTTCTACAATAAAAAAGAGAATTAACTAGTATTATCTTCAGGACTTGGCATTTCATTAGGAAGAACCTCTCTAGTTTATCTCAAGGAACCCCACCTAAGAATCATTATCTCGGCATGAATCAGGAGCATTAAGGAACCACTCAAAGAGCAAGGGAGGAACCACTCAAGGAGCAAGGGCGGAGCCAGCAAGGAGCGTAGCCGGCTGCTACTTTCTATTGGTTGGCTTTGTTTTCTGCATGGTTACTCTCAATGAGCCTTTCGCTATGAAAGTTTAAAGGATTAAAGTTTAACAACAAGAATTGAAATTGTTAATCATAATATTTTTTTCAATTTTAATTGTTTTATTAAAATATATACAATTTGAGTGGGTCTAATGATTAAGAACATGTATTTCTTTTTAAGAGATCACAGATTCAAATTCAGAAGGGGTCCCTTAAAAATAGATTATTATTATTATTATTATATTATTGATATTGAAATATTTTATTTATAAAGTACATGAAAATATTTTCTTATTATCAATAAAAAAAAATTTAAAATTACTTATCAAATTTATATTAATTTTTTAAAGAAATTACACATCTTCTTATATATAAAAAAACACATATAGAAGAAATAATTTACAAATTTTAAAAATACATTATTATTATAAATAATAATGATAATCAATAAAATTATCATTTGTTAAAATCAACCACTTATAATAACTTGATATGAGTTACATTATTATTATTATGTATTTATATAATGATAACAAAAATATTTATTACAATTAATCTTTACAACAATAATTAACCTACGAGCAACCTGTCCTGCTTGTTAACCACCCTTCTCTTTTACTTACCAAACCTTAGTGATTAGACGTGCTTGGGTGGGCAGATTCGAATGTTCTTCGTAGTGTCGATCGATCATTGCCCCACCCCCTTTCTAGAAAAATATAATTTAAGAAAAATAAATATCTTATATAATTATATTAATTAAATAGCCTTATGAATTAGTAAATTAATGCTAATGATTAAGTGTTTTGAACTTCCTGCATAGTTTCTATATAATGATAATAGGATTCCTGCTACTTATAGTTGTGGTATTTTTTTTCATATTGTTATTATTGTGTTGCAACAACAACATAGACTACTCTTATTATTTTTATTTCACAACATTAATATCTTCTTTTATGTAGTATACCTATTATTAAATTCTAAATTTGTTTATGTTGTTGCGCTTTATCTATTTGACAAATGAAGAGTGCTATGCACAATTGAAATTTTTTCATATGGCTTTAAAAAAATTCGAGAACTTGTTAATGTTGCTACATGTGTCAAGGGAAATTCTAAAATTTGCATATTGTTTAGAATTCATATTCTTTGGAAGAAGAAACGCTTAACAATTTTTAATTTTTTTTTTTTTTTTATGTTTAAAGCCAAATATTTGTTTTAAAAAAATTGAAAATATATTAACTTGGAGATAATCTTTAGATTATTATATATCCCAATTCCTTATATATTATACATCAAAAGATATTTATAAAAAATAGGATGAAAAATATTATTAAAAAAATGTTTAAAATATGTTTTGGAAAATAAATTCATATTTATATAATCTTTCCACCTTTACTTATAAATATCATTATATTTTTTTTTGAAAATAGTAATTACAAGTCGGTGAGATTTACGACTCTGTTGATTTTTCGTTTAATTTGTCAGTTAGTTTGTGAGTTGGTCAGTCACTCGGTTTGTCAGTCTACAACTATAGTTCATTAGTTTACACTTGCGTTTACACAAACTCAATTTATTCAGTCGACAAGTAGAGGAGTTATTAAATGGATCTGATCTTAATCTTTCTCGAGTCCAGTTAAGTAGTTGAGAGTCAATGGAATTCATTGTCGTCTTTAATGTTAAGTCGGTTAGCTTCTATAAGAAGTCTCAGTCTTTACCCATATATGTTTGAGTCTGTAGATAGTTGAAATACACACGCAGAAGAACAAAGAGAAGCAACAACAACAACTGAAGGTAGTCAAAGAAGTATGAGAGCACAAGCTCTGTGTACGTAAAGTCAACATAAGTCATTCGAGTTGAAGCTTGTCTTAGTTATTATATTAGAACACAATGCCAAGTTTTATTTTAATATCAAGCATTTTGTGTGTTGACAAATTCATGTGTATTTCTAAGCTTCTATTGTGTTTATGAGTTCATGTGTTAAAAATTAGCAGAGAGTGAAGAAATTGCGTTGTTAAGTGTTTATACCACCACGTGCAGTAAATTGTGTAGTCTGTGAATTACATGGTGAGTGTTCAATGATGAAGATTTGTGGCACGTATTATTTGTCACTGTGTTGCGCACAGTTTCCCTACGCGTTGTAGATCTTAGATCTTGTATCAAAGCAGGTTGATCAGAGAAGGTTCTATCAAAACAAGTTTATCATAGCAACAACTCTATTGAAAGGTGAAATATGGATTCTACTTCAAATATGTAACCTCCCACTTTTACATGCAAGAATTATGAGTTGTGGTCCTTGACCATGAAGGTTTTATTCTGAGGTCAATAAGTATGAGAGATAGTCAAGAATGGCTATGTGGTACCAACAGATCATGCAACATACAATTCCCTCACACAATATGAGAAGGATGCTTTGAAAGATCAAAGAAAGAAGGATGGAAAGGTGATATTTTACATACACCAAGCCATGCATGAGAGCATACTCCCAAGAGTTTCATCAACAAAGAAATCCAAGGTCGCATGGAACATATAAAAAACCTATTATCAAGGTATGGACAAATTTAATACTTCAAAACTACAAACTCCTGGAAGAGATTTTGAAACTCTGTCAATGAAAGATACATATTCAATAGATTCCTTTTATACCCATTTCATTGGCCCGAAAAATCAGATTAAGTATCATGGTGAAACCATAGAAGGAAATATTTTTATTGAGAAGGTACTTAGGAGTGTTTCTCCTAAATTTGATACCCTTGTTGTGACTGTAGAAGAGAACAAAGACCTGAATCAATTTAGTCTAGATGAACTGCAAGATTCCCTCATTAATCATGAGCACAGATTAAATAGGTCAAAAATGTCATTAGAGAATGCATTTTCCACGCAGTCATCTATAAGTTGTGGAAGAGGACGGGGGAGAGATAACTCTAGAGGAAGAGGAAGAAGTTATGTTAGAGGTGGGCATAGTAGCAGTCCTGGAAATACTGGTGGAAGGAGTCAAAATCCAAATACCAGTCAACCAAATGGTCAGAGAACTGAAAAATCAAAGATTCAGTTCCATTACTGTAAAAATTATGGACATTATGCATATGAGTGCAGGACGAGACAGTATAATCAAAAGAAGCAAGGTCAAGATCAATCACACAATGCAAACAGTCCCTCCAGTCCTATGTTTATGGTGCAAGTTGAAGAAATTCATATAGTATCCCCAGTTGAATGCAATGTTTCTCAAGCAAGTCCTTGTGACATATAGTATTTAGATTCAGGCTGCAGTAACCACATTAAAGGAAACATAGATTTTTTTTCTAGTTTAGATGAGTCAGTCCAAACCAAGGTTATACTTGGAACAGATATCCAAGTCACTTTCTTAGGCAAAGGAAGTATAAACATTTTAACCAAACAAGGAGAACAAAAAGTTACACCTGATGTATATTATGTTTCTGGTCTGAAGCACAATTTGATGAATACGGGACAACTGTTACAGAAAAGATATAGAATCTACATGGAAGATAATCACTATGTGATTATGGATAGATATCCAAGAAATCATCTTATTGAAAGAATTCAGATGACAAGAAAAATAATGTTTCCATTAACATTGAATCCAACCAAGAATAAAAATGCAGTGCTAGTTGTTGGTAAGGAAAAAGATGTGCAGTTAGACACTTCATTTACAGTAGAAAGTGCATGCAGTTCCAATGAAGAAAATAGTGTGCGCAGTATCAAGAAAGGAGAAAATAGCGTAGAGATGCAGATAAATTTCCAATCTAAAGTACATGATGATTCTGGGCTATGGAATTTCATATTTGGACACTTGAACTTTGGAGGTATGAAGTTTGTAACAAAGGATATCATAAAAAGGTTTACCATTGATTGAAAAACTAGAAAGAATATTTGAAGGCTACATATTTGGAAAGCAACGTAGAGAATCATTTCCAGTTGGAAAGTCTTACAGAGCAAAAAATCCAATGGAAATATTACATTCAGTCATTTGTAGTTCAATGCAAACACCATCTATAAGAGGCAATACATACTTTCTAACATTTATTGATGATTTCTCAAGAAAGACATGGATTTGTTTCCTAAAACACAAATCCGATGCATTGCGTTGTTTTCGGCACTTCAAATCACTTGTGGAGAAGCAGAGTGGTTATTAAATCAAGTGTTTAAGAACTGACAGAGGAGGTGAATACATTTCAATATAGTTTCAAAACTTTTGTAAATTTCATGGCATATACAAGCAATTTACCGGACGGTATACACCATAGCAAAATGGTGTTGCAATGAGAAAGAGCATAACCATCATGGAAATGGTGCACATTACGTTGGAAATCAAACATTTTTCAAATGAGTATTGGTATGAGGCAGTAGAAACTACAATATACATCATCAAAATATGTTCGACAAAGAGTGTGAAGAACAAATTTCCTCAAGAAGCTTGGACATGAATGAAGCATAATGTGGTGCGCTTAAAAGTTTTTGGGTGTGTCGCATACACACATGTTCTAGATGAGATGAGAAAGAATTTGGACAACAAAGGACATAAATGTATATTTGTTGGGTATTATGAAAAAACAAACTGATACAAGTTGTATGATCCTATTGCAAGAAAATTCATAATCAGTCGTGATGTTCAATTCGTGGAGAATGAAGCAAAGGATGGAAGAATAACAAAGACAATAATAATTATTGATGCTATTGAGAATGATGACACAAAATATGAGGTAGTTCAAATACCATGTACAAATAAGTTCGTAGTCCCATATACATCTGGAACTGCGACACAAAGTGCATCACAAACTACTCCAGTAAGATCAACAGGTCCACAATCTATACCTAGAGCGCAAAAAACTACAACAAGTAGTATGAGTAGTTCTACATGTCCATATTCAACATTAGCAAGTTTGTTACCAAGGAAGAAAAGAATTTTGTGCGACATCTATAATGAGGACATGACAAATTCATTTTCAGTTTTTGCTTTTTTTTTCACAAATAGATGATCCTTTAATTTTTGAAGAAATTGTCAAAGATGATGTATGGGCTCAAACCATGGATGAAGAAATCAAATTTATAGAGAATAATCAGACATGGAAGTTGGTAGATGTACTTGAAGACAAGGATGTTAAAAGTTTGAAGTGGATTTATAAAACCAAGCAAGATGCAAATGGAAATGTGTAGAAGCATGAGGAAAGGTTAGTTGCAAGAGGTTTTACACAACAAGCCGGAATTGATTTGAATGAAACTTTTGCACCAATTGCATGCATGGACATAGTCAAAACTGTGTTAGCCATGCTCGCGCAGTGCAAATGGCCAGTTTATCAAATGGATGTAAAGTAAACATTTTTTAATGGACATTTAGACGAAGAAGTGTATGTGGAACAACGACAAGGCTATGAGGTTTTAGGACAAGAAGACAAAGTATTAAGATTAAAGAAAGCATTGTATGGGTTAAATCAAACTCTCAGAGCTTGGTACAATCGCATAGACTCCTACCTCATTCAGAATGGATTTCAAAGAAGTGAATGTGAACCAACACTGTACATCAAGGAAAATCAGCAAGGTAACATGTTAATTGTTTGCTTATATGTAGATGATTTGATTTTTACATGTGATTTTGGCATAGAAGAATTTAAATCAATCATGAAGGATGAATTTGAAATGAATCATATAGGGCTTATGAGATATTTTATGGGTATTGAAGTTCACCAATCCAAAACTGGTATATTTATGTCACAATCTAAGTATGCACATGAAATTCTGTAAAGATTCAACATGATAAATTCCAAAGCTGGCCCAAGACTTGTTATAATAGGATTGAAGTTAAGCAAGGAAGATAAAGGGTCCAAGGTGGATCCCACACTATTTAAAAGACTGGTAGGAAGTCGTATGTCTCTAACAATAACAAGGACTCGTATTATGTATGGAGTGAGTCTGATTTCAAGGTTCATGGAAAATAAAAAAGAATCACATTGGATGGAAGCAAAGGGAATTCTGAGACATGTGAATGGAACAAAATATTTTGGCATTAAGTATTTTACTTCAGAAGAATTCAGACTTATTGGATACACTGACAGTGATTGTGGAGGCAACATAGATGACATGAAAAGTACCTCTAGGTCCACATTTCATCTTGGAACAGGTATAGTATCATGAGAATCAAGGAAGTATCCCATTGTGACTCTTTCATCAGTAGAAGTAGAGTATGTTGTAGCTACAAGTGCAGTTTGTCAAGAACAATTTGTCAAGAAGTTTGGATGAGAAGAATGTTAAAAGATTTGTTGCAGGAACAACAGGAACCGACAACAGTTTTTTGTGACAATAATCCATCCATCATGTTATCAAAGAATCATGTGTTTCATAAGAAAACGAAGCATATTGATGCAAGGTATCATTTTATTAGAGAATTGGTTAATAACAAAGAGATTTGTTTGGAATTTTGCAGGTTAAAAGAACAAGTTGCAAATATTTTCACAAAATCTTTAGTAAGAGATGCATTTCATCATCTGCGTAGTAGTTTGGGAGTCTGCGAAGTAATAGATGAGTAACAGTAAATGTCAATTGAATTTTTGATGTAATTTTTTTGTAATCCCACCTACTTATAATTAAGGGGGAGTGTTGGAAATAGTAATTAAAAGTTAGTATGATTTACGACTCTGTCAATTTGTCAATCAATTTCTTAGTTAGTTTGTTAGTCAGTGAGTCATTTGTTTGTCAATATGAAACTACAATTCATTAGTTTACACTTGTGTTTACGCAAAATCAATTTATTCAGTCAACAATCATGGGAGTTATCAAATGGAGTCAATCTTAATATTTCTCGAGTCCAGTTAAGTAGTTGAAATTCAGTCGAATTCATTGTTGTCTTTAATGTTAGGTCGATTATATTATGTAAACAGTCTCATTTTTTACCCATATATGTCTGAGTCTGTAGAAAGTCGAAATACACATGCAAAAGAACAAAGAGAAGCAGTAGCAACAGCTGAAGGCAATCAAAGAAGTCTGAGAGCACAAGCTATGTATCTGTAAAGTTAGCATAAGTCATTGGAGCCGAATCTCATTTTAGTTATTGTATTAGTGTGCATCGCCAAGTTTTATTTTAGTATTAAATATTTTGTGTGTTGACAAATTCATGTGTATTTTTGAGCTTCTGTTGTGTTTATGACTTCATGTGTTAAAAATTAGCAGAAAGTGAAAAAACTACTTTGTTAAGTGTTTATATCATAGCGCACAGTAAATCGTGCAGTCTGTGAACTACACAGTAAGTCATGAGTGTTCAACTACAAAGATTTGCGGCGCACAATATTTGTCACCGCATTGCGCACAGTTTCCCTACATGTTATAGATCTTAGATCTAATATCAGAGTAGATTGATCAAAAAAGGTTTTATTTAGCATATGAAAATATAAAATAATAATATACATTTTTGAAAATATGGTTATATATAATCCATATAAATAGAGAATTTGTCTCTACAAAATTATTGATAAAAAATGTTCTAAATGAAAAAAGACATAAAATTGAACATAAAATCTTAACATTATGTTATGTGCACGACTCTAAACATATTAATTTATTAAGAATGCTATCAATCTTTCAGTGAATTAAGAAATTTAAAAAAAATCTAAATAAATATTTTCAAATTTCATACACAATTGTTATTATAATAATATATTCAACTATTCACAATGATTTGATATGAATTGAGAAATTTAAAATATATATAAATAAATATTTTCAAATTTCATAAACAACTATTATTATAATAATATATTCAACTATTCACAATGATTTGATATGAATTGTATTATTATTATAATATATTCCATTACTTACAATGTGGGAGTGAATTGTATTAATATGATGTAACTTGTATTATTATTATTATGATACATAGTTTTAAAAAAACTAAATTTACATTGATTTAATATTATTTTATTAGTATAAACAAACATATCTTTAATTTTAATGATTATGCCATATCTAATAATTAAGGTAATTAATTTTTATAAGACACAATATGAGAAAACAATTAAGGTAATTGATTTTTATAAGATACAATATAAGAAAACAAAGGTGACCAGGTTTCCTTATGGACCAATACCCTTTATCTTTATCATATATATATATGAAAATCACAATTTCTACTTTCTTTCTGTGTTTCATATAAAAATATGACATAGTGTAATTTACCAAACATCCTATACACAATCTTATTTCTCACTTTATTCATATTCTTCTCAAATAATAATAAAACATACAAAGTAAACACTTAAATCTACACCATAATACTTGTGCATATTCATTTTTTTTTTTGGTTAGTGTTAGACAATTCCAACATGTTCATATATGATGTTAGTCTATACCTTAATCCTTCATCTTTAAGGATGCAATTATAAAAGAAATGATAAATATAAATAAGATATTTACACAAATCACAAGTATGCAACTTATCAATTATTATACTTTATGATGATTCTTCTTTTACATGAGAAAGAATAGGTCATGGAGCAACTGCAAGCTAGGCTTTGACAGTCACGACCATAGCAGAGGACAACATGAGCACCAAAGGGGGGGTAAGGGTACCCCTTCACACAAACAGGTAGTGGTAGATAGAGGAAAAGGGCCAAGAGGCGTAGTTTTCAAGGCACCAGTGACAGGCACCTCAGGATCAGACCCAGAAAAAAGTCAAGAAAGGAACCAAGGAAAAAGTGAGTGCATGGGAGAAGAAGCCAGAGAAACTCACAGTGAGGTGCAAGACACAACGACGCCTAATGGGGCAGAAGGGCATAACCCGTGCAAACCCAAAAAAACAATGATACCAAGGGTGATACTAGAGGATCTGTAAATGCAACTCTACATGGACCAAATGAAGACACATGTGCTAGTATGAAAGTTCATGGGTTTGTGGCCCACAGAAAGAACGTTGTGCAACTAGATTAAATACCATTGGAAGCTAAACGGAGAAGTGGAGCTCCACCTGGGCTCAAAAGGCTTCTTCACAACAGTATTCATGAACCTAGAGGACAGGGATAGAGTCCTTGAGGGAGGGTCATACTTCCACGCCTCAGCAGGACTGTACATGCGACCATGGAAGGAAAATTTCTCCCCAGAAAAAGAGACTTTCAAAAAGGTGTCGGTCTGGATGAGATTTTATTCCTTACCTTTAGACTACTGGTTACCCTCTACTTTCAAAGCAATAAGAAACAAACTGGGGAAATATGTGAATACCTTAGAATCCACCCTAAAAGGGAGATATACATCTTACGTAGGAATCTGCATAGAAATGGATGTGTCAGGAGCACTCCCAGAAGCCACAAGTCTGGAATTCAGGGATGAGGAATGGATCCAAAACATAGATTCCAAATAGATCCCCTTCAGATGCAGAAGATTCCATGAACATGGCCACCTGATCAGAAAATGCCCTCTTAATAAAAAATAGCAAGCGAAAAAACCCAAACAACAGCAGGATGAGGATGGGTTTATAAAATTGAACCCTGGAAACAGAGAAAAAAAAAAGCAGAGCAGAACCCCAGCAGGAAATAACCTGGAGACCCGGATTAAAATGGAAGGATGGGACAAAACCAACAAAGGGGAAAAAAATGAAAAGGATTTGACAAAAGATCAAGAAATCAGAGAATAAGAAACAAACGAGCCCACCAATTGGCCAAGTAACAAGAAGGAACAGGGGAGTTGTGCAACCCCAATGGATGGAGATATTAGAGACGACAACACCCCCATGCAAGAAGTAGAGGGAGATGCAGAAATGAACCCAATCGAAGTAGGCACAGAAGATCCTAATCTCATAGACCTTGTGGAAAGGGAAGGGATAGATCTCTCGAACATACTCGAGCAATGGAAAATATAGGGAGTAGACAATGTACCAATAGAGCAACTTGACCACATTCAGTACCTATTTCTCCTAAGGGAGGAAGCCAAAGCTAGAGGAATAAAGCGCACACAAGGGGAGATTGGATATCTAGGAGTCAAATCCGGTGAGGGACAACCACATATCTCACCCAAGCAGACGCGAAGGAAAAAAGGCAGGAAATCAAATAGCATAGCCCTACAGGAGCTTGGAGCGCTACTGATAAACTCGAGTAAGATCAAGAAACTCTTCCCCAACTCCCCCCCCCATGTTTAAATGAAGGTTATAACCTGGAATATAAGAGGCCTAAACAACCTGAGAAAGCAAAGAATCCTTAGGAATAGACTAAAGCAAGAACAATCGGATCTATGTTTTATTCAAGAGACAAAATGAAATACAGACAGAATGGAGGAAATCAGTAAACAACAATGGCACAAGTACAAGATGGTGGCTATCAGAGGCCACCAAATGGAAGAAGGAATTCTCACCCTATGGAACCCACAAGTACTAAGCCTAATAGCAACCAAAGCAACCAGGCACACCCTTATGGTTTGCATGCAAATCATTGGAAACACAGAGGTAATTCTATGCACTAATGTGTATGGGCCCCAGGTGTCATAGGAAAAGAGAGGAATGATACGAGACTTAGAAGACCTTAAAACCCGATCCAACAACCTCCAATGGATCCTAGCAAAGGAATTCAACATCATCACGTCACTTGTAGAGAAAAAATGAGGTACGAGAAGATTGGATAGGGATGCGGAAGAATTCTCAAAGTTCATAGACACAATGGAGATGGTAGACCTCAAAACTAATAATCATCAATTCACCTGGAACAATAAACGGATGAACCAGTATCAGGTGGCAACAAGAATCAACAGATTCCTAGTATCAGAGTCATTCATTATGCAGGGGCTAACCTTAGATTTCAACATCCTCCCCTTGGGGGGATCTGATCACTAGCCAGTGAAACTGCAAGCAGGCTTCCAAACCACACCAAAGAATAGACCCTTCAGATTTGAGAAATTCTGGATTGAACACCGGACTTTCAAGGAAAGAATCAAATAGTGGTGGAGGGAGGAGAAACTAGAGCAAGGGACAAGGATGTTAAAACTCTATAAGAAACTAAAGTATATCAAATATAGGCTCAAGGAGTGGAACAAGGACACTTTTGGGAACATAAACCAAGAGAAAAACAACATAGAGGATAAAATGAAAAAACTCCAGGAAACCTGCATTTTGGAGGGCTATACAGAGGAACGAAAAAAGGAAGAGATCCATATGACCCAGGAATGAGAATCTAGATGCCAGTAGGAAGAAACACTTTGGCAACAAAAGTCCCGTATCATATGGCTAAAGGAAGGAGAACGAAACACCAAGTTTTTTCATAGAACAACCATGGCCAGAAGAACCCATAACAAAATCCTGAAGATTAAGGACCAATATGGAATAGAGCGAGAGTCACATAAGGAGATCGAAACTACTCTAGTAAACCACTTCCATGGGATAGCCCAGGAACCCAACCAGGACAGAATAGAGACCATACAAAGGATAATCCAACATATCCCCCACCTAGTCACCGAGGAACAAAATAAAAACCTGAACAAACCCATTGCGGAGGAGGAAATTGACCAAGTACTCCAGGAAATTCCCAATGAGAAAGCCCCAGGTCCAGATGGCTTCACAGTGGAGTTTTTCAAAGCCTGTTGGGAAACTATCAAACATGACATTTATAGGGTAGTGGAAGACTCTAGAAGGCCAGCCTCCATTCTAAAAGAACTAAATTCTACAATGATTACACTAATCCCCAAAGAAAATGAAGCCAAAACCCCTGATCGTTACAGACCTATAGCAATGTGCAATGTGGTTTATAAGATAATCTCCAAAGTTATAGAAAATAGATTGAAACCCCTCCTACCCACACTCGTCTCACATGTCAGTCAGGCTTCATGGAAGGAAGATAGATAATGGACAATATTATCCATGCCCATGAGCTAATCTACACCTTGAAGCTTCAGAAGAGAGGGGAATGATAATACAGCTGGACCTAGAAAAATCTTATGACAAAATTAGTTGGAACTATATGGTCAAGACCTTGGAAGCCTTTGGTTTCACCCAGCACTGGATCAACTGGATAGTCAACTGTTAGGACCACATATTGTACCCTTTTTGCCCATACTTTTTGCCATTGTTATACCCTTCATCACTAGTGTTTAGACTCATAATATCACTACATCTGATAATTCCAAGGTATATAAGGTCCTTTCTCATTATTGCATGCTTAATCTGTTTTGCATAATACTTTACATTACTTTTTGACCTAACCATTGCTTAGAAGTGCATAAGTGCCCATATTTGCAGAATAGTATTCAAGGCCGATGCTGAAACACAGACTATCCAAGGCGTTGTTGAACTGATGCTGAAACACGGAAGCTGCTACACAATCTGAGAACACACATGCTGAACACGAAGCAGCTACATGGTTCGAGGATGCAGATGTTGAAACACGGAGCTATCACTCAGTTCAGAATGCAGATGCTGAGACACAGAGGAGGCCGCCACGATGCTGAAACACGAGTCCTGACAGCTAGCAGTCAAGCCGACACAGGACGTGAATTGCGTACTAACAGCATTAGCAGCTATATGGAGAAGCCGTTACACCAACCGTAACAGTAATGCTTTGTCCAGCCCCTGTATTAGCATTCGGTTGCATAAGAATAGGACACCCTATGCCGATTTAGAAAGAAGATCTGATTTAGTGTAGGATCCAGATCTGCCTTGTAATGATTGTAT
>JZKD02S2384138.1:414284-431950 GCA_000966675.3 Picea glauca
AAAATGGCCCCGGAAGTTAAAACCTGCTAAAAATAGTAAATTGCCAAAATTGCCAGAAAGACGTTTTGAGCCATTTGGAAAAGGTGGGTGGCCACCGATATCCACCTGGATCAATACTGTGTGAAAACTAAAAAAACTGAAAGAAGCAATGGTGGGGGTCCAAGTGGAATAGGTGGGTGGCCACCAATATCCACCTGGATCAGGGTTGTATGAAACAATCAACTCCCTCTTGATCCATTGCTCCTTGTAGAAACCCTCGAACTCCTTGGAGGTATACTCACCCCCATTTTCCAATATCAAAACCTTGATCTTCTTGCTTTTCTGGTTTTCAACAAGATCTTTGAAGTCTCACTATAACCCACAAACAAATCCTTGCGAGAGAAATAGTTGATGATGGAAACATAACACATGCTTCCTATGACTAGTGTTATTGGCATTGATCCACAAACATCTGAATGCACTAGGTCTAGAATCTCCTTAAACCTATTCTCGCTACTTGAGAAAGAAGCCTTAACATGCTTAACTAGTGTGCACCCTCTACATATACGCTGCTTCTTAATATTGAAATATGAAATACATGTGACTATCTCCCTCAAAATAAGAAACACCTTGTGATGCAGGTGCCCCATCCTCTTGTTCCACAACTCACACAAGTTGTCTGTGTTGTGAACTAGGGCTCTAACACGTTCACCTTGCAACCTGTATAAATTACCTTCCCTAACCCCGATCACTTGTGTTGTTTCTAGGATACATTCCTTCAGCTCAATAAGAATTTGTTGGTTCTTGAACTTTACTGCATAACCGTTATCCTCCATGATCGAAATCGAAAGAAAGTTTTTATTGAGACCTGGAATGAACAAAACTTTGTCAAAGTCTAAAGAGTTACCTGAGTCAGAAGAGAATGGTACCAACTCCTGCTACTCTATTAGACTTGAAAATCCTGAAATCTTGAGTCCTACTCTATTAGACTTGAAAATAACTCTCGGGTAGATGTCATATTCATATATGCTCCACTGTCCACATGCCAAGCATTCCTTCGAACATGATAGAAAGGAAATATACCATCAAGAAATCCTTCTTCTTGTTTGAACACTGTGATGCATAATTTCCTTTCTTATGACATATGACACACTTGATTTTACTCAAGTCCTTCTTCCATGTCTGTGAGGCTAAATCCTCACTCTTTCCTTTACTCTTGTTGGGTCCTTTACATTTTCCCTTCTTTGATTGACCAATAACCTTTGACTCCATCCAAGTCTCCTCCTGGATGCAGTCATCCCAAAGCCTTTGAAAGAAAGGAAGGTTTTCATGAGCACATATGCCTTTGACGAATGGTTCCCATGATATTGGGAATTCATTCAGTGCCATGGGAACCATTCATCACTACCCTTCTTATTGGCCTTTGACTCCATCAAAGTCTCCTCCTCGATGCAGTCATCCCAAAACATTTGAAAGTCGGGAAGGTTTTCACGAGCACACATTCTTTTTACAAATGGTTCCCATGACATTGGGAATCCATTTAGTGCCATGTTCACTAACTCTACATCATCCACCTTCTCCCCAAATATTGTAAGTTGATCACAAATTTGTGTGATCTTCATCAGGTAATTGGAAACGGTATCTGAACTGGACATTTCCATGGATTTGAGTTTGTTTTGCAAGATCATCTTCTTGTTAATGTTCTCACTCTGGTAGAGGCTTACTAGTGCATTGAACGTCTCCTTAACAATATTCTTCTCAGATATGTGAGGGATCAAGTGATCTTTAATGGCATCCATGATCATCTACTTGGATTTTACTTCCTTCTTATTGTGGGCTACCAATTTCTCTAGATCTATCGGTGGTGTCACCACATCTTTCATGATATTTAAGAGATCATTCTCTTCCAACAAGAGAGTAACCCTGACCTTCCAAGATAGAAAATTAGAGGCACCATCCAATCTGTCATCGAACCAGAGGCTAGTTGACTAGAAATTTTGGGAATATGCATCGTTCTAAGAGAGGAATGTGCCATTTAAGATACTCATAAAAACCGAGGAGTACTCTAGGACAATTTTGAAATATTTCTCCATAGGTTCAAAGTTGAGGATCCATATGTAAAGAAGAATAATGGGAGACTAGACTACATACCATACTTATTGGTTGTGCTTCCCTAGTTTCTTTTCTAGTGTTTGTAGCATAATTCACAATTCATTAAATAATGAAATAGGGTTGCAATTTCAAATACGGACCCATTTTACAAAAAAAAAACATTACAATACAAAAATGATCATGTTAAAGCTAATTAGGGTATGCTCACAATAACTCGATCGCTTCTTCTAAAGAACTAGGAGTATTAGGCACAAGATGAAGATGTAGGGTTGCATAGTCTTTCCCACAAATATCTACTATATCCTATGGTGGGGATAGAAACATACTATGTCCCTAATGAAAGTCCTCGATGCAGATCTAACAGTGCAATGCCAATGCCAAAAACCAAAGGAAGCAAGATAAGACAACTAAAGTATTTTTTATCCTTTTTCACAATTAATAGATCCAAATATAAAGATGGATCAAAGAATAAGTTTATAATAATGACATGACTTTCTAAGTTTAATGTTGAGGATGGTGCATAGGGTGCTTCCAATGGAATGGGTTCTAGTGTTGGAAGCACCAACCTCTTCATGCACTACATGCCCATGATCATTAATGTCTGGGCACTTTCACTTAGAACCTTTTTGTTTAAACAACTATGATAATATGCTTCATTCTAGGAGAGGAAGGTGTCATTCATGGCGCTCGTAAAATTAGGGAATACTTTAGGACAATTTTGAAATATTTCTCCAGCTCGAAGTTAAGGATCTATATGTTAAGAAGATTGGTGAGAGACCATACTATGTACCATGCTAATTAGTTGTGCTTCCCTAGTTACTATTTCAATGTTTGCAATGTAATTCATAATTAATTGACAATGAAATAGGGTTGCAATTTCAAATAAAAATCGGTTTTGCCAAAAGTCATTATATAAAAAGATGTTCATGTAAAAGTTAATTAACATGTTTTTGTTGACCACTTTAACTAAAACACTAAAAATGTCTAACAAATATTGAAAATAGAAGGTTGCATAAATGATTCCACTAATCTCTACTACAAATTACTAAAAATATTCATTTACGAATTTGCACAATAACCATGAGTCATGTATAAACTAGACCATATTCCTATAAAAAATTATAAAACTAGACCATATTCCTATAACAAATTATAGTTAACATTATAACATCAACTCAGTTTTTTTTTATACATATTAACAATTATTATAAAAATTTTATAGTAACCACTTGGTGATGAATATGATCCTAAAAATATTCATTTACGAATTTACACAATAAACATGAGTCATGTATACACAATGGGAACCAGGTAGAGTTAGGTCGCGTAGGGAGCTATTAATCCCTACTGCCAACCTTCCTTCCCTCCAGTATGAATGACTCACACTCATCGTTGATTAATGGTAGTGCGTTGGGCACTCCAAGGAACCTTAATGCATCCTTGTGCGAACCAGGCTAGGCATACCAAGAAAGGTACCTGCACCAGGCTTGCAGTCACCTCGACCTTCATGGCTCCTACCCATGTCAATTTGCTAGGCACTATGAAGGTCTGTGTTGTGGATCGTTCTCTCATTCCTCCCTTTCCTTGTGCCCGAGTGCTCCTCGACTTTCTCTTCGCCTTGTGCTCGACACTTCCCTGGCTCTCCCATATCATTTTCTCCTCGCGCTTGATTTTTTGGCCGCCCACGGTCATTCCTCCATTATTCATCCAGCCCAAGCCTCACTTGAATTCTCATGCCATGCCTAGAGAGAGGGGAAAGTCCAAACGAGGTCCATTGTACTACAACGCCCTTACCAGACACAATCGTCTCCCCCCCTCTCAACTATCCCTCATAATCACCAGTCATCTCGACCAACGCCATAATCGACCTCAACAACCCCAGTCCCCCACCTCCACTCCCACCAATGACCTTGACAACTGCTCTTTCAAGGAGGAAATTATCCCTCCCAAGAATTTTTCCCCTTCGCTTAGCCTTCGCCCAAGAATTGGCCTGCCCAACACCCACACTCCAGACCATTTTTATGGCACTGGAGAATGCGTGGTGGAGGAAGAAATTCTTCCCAGCTGGCAAGTGGCTACTCTAGTGACAACAATGGCAACATTGGATGTAGTGGACGCAAATTTGGATGCAATGAATGCAGTGGATGCAGACCCAATGGAGGAGCCGCCTCTGCCCACCCCAATTCAACTTCCAAACAAGCACCTTCAGGTCATCTTCGAGTTGCTGCAAAAAATGGATGGCCATTCACACATTCAACAATTCCTGGGACAACGTCTGGACCTCCTATTTGACGTGATGACAGTTGCTCCTCCAAGCAAATGGTGCCCAACTTGTGGACATATATTTTTCCCAACCTACAATTCCCATGGTTGGCCGAGCCTGAGCTCGCACTTGGACTAGCTCCCCCAGGTTAATGTTTTTATTTTGGATTAGTCAATTATGCAGAGAATTGAAATTCTCTATCAATCTATGTAAGACAGTCAACCATGGCCACTGCTCAGTCGATTACTATCATCTTTTTTTTTTTCAGTTAGACATTCTTATTGTTATGTCCAAATAGTCACAGTTGCATTTGAATTTTGATATCCACCTGCCCTGGTTTCCCAACTGTGACAGGACAGGTAGCAGACTCCTGATTTTATAATGACACGTATATATGTGAATATCAATATATAGTTCTCTTTTATTTACTAAAAAAAACATGAGTCATGTATAAAACTAGACCATATTCCTATAACAAATTATAAAACTAGATCATATTCCTATGCCAAATTATAGTTAACATTATAACATCCACTCAAAATCTTTTTTATCCATATTCACAATTATTATAAAATGTTTATAGTAACCACTTGGTGATGAATATGATTTGGTTTTTGGTGAGTATATTCATGCTTTTTCCTCATTTATGTTTGTTTGTGTGCTTTTTAGTTTCAATACATTTAGACCTATAAGTGAATAAGGTAAGGGAACATTTGGAACCATTTTGATTAATGCTAATATTTATTTCTTAATTTTTTATTACGAAATTTCATTTCTATATATCTTAATATAGAAGTACAAATATTTCACATCTCTTTTTTTTTATATAAATATTATATTAAATTAATTTATACTATTTTATATGAATATTAAACACAAATATTACATATACCTATCAATATTTAATATATGGTAATTTTTATTTAAAAATAATGTTTAAATACTTATTATTATTATTATTATTATTTAGAAAGAAAACATAATATTATTAGCTATAAAATAATACGTTTACACATATATTTTGTTGGAATCTAAGTTGCGATGAGAGGAAACCAATTCAGCTTTACTCTAAGTTGTCATGAGAGGAAACCAATTCATCTCTAATGAACTTCAATGTATGAACAAACCTGTGGGGTCAAAAAATATAACAATTGAAATTCATAGGAGCTATAGTCTTTATGAAAAGGTGGTATTGTCAAAACTACACTGCTATTTAACATTAAGGCTAAATCTATAAAAGTAAAAGTAAAACTATTTAGAAAGCAGAAACCACTACTATCCTGGAGGCGAAGCCTGGACATCCAGAAAAAGAGACTTTGCTACTTGATGATAGAAGAATAGGAATGTTCAATTTGATGGTGTCTTGGGAAGACAAAGCCGATGCAATCCTCCAGAGAGTTGGGCGAGCATACAGAGCCACCAACAGTGAAATTCTCCGATCTAGTTGTTCAATTTTGTATTTCAAATCAACCACTTCACTGCAAGTCTCGAAAAGAAGTTGCATGTATTCCTCCTTTGAACTGAAATGGTTTGGAGAGTTGACATTGCTCCAGGTCTTCGACATAGAGTGAGGGGGACTGCAGGGATGATTTCCAACATTAAAGTCATTAGGGCCATCCAAAATGGAGTGTTGTACCTTGTTCATTGCCATTAGAGAAGGGTTGGGTTGAGCATCAAAACCCAAGGACTTTCCTTCTGCATCTAACCATTCAACTTTGCTCCCCCAGGTGAGAGCTACCTCCTGCATGAATGAATCATTGGTTTCTTTTGTGTTTTGGGCAGGTGAAGCCGCAATAGATTTCTTTGGAGCCTTGACAGAGAGCTCAGTTCCTTCTATCTGCTTACCCGTCTATCGATGAGAACCCCTTCCCCTTTGTGAGCGACCTCATTCATAGACACGTGGCATGGTGCCCATTGATACACCAACAACCTTTGAGAGGGATAAATTCAAACAACTAAACCAGAGCCAATTGATACAAATGCTACTACGAGCCAATGACGATTTTTCATTAAGAAAATGATCACCATCCCACTTCGAGGTCATCTCACAATTGCATTACAAATGGTATAGAGTTATTTCCATTACAACTGAAGTGTGTCTGGAGTAATTTCCCATCTCTTCAACAATACTGTGAAACAATGGCATTAACCTCTTCGCATGCTTTAGAAGTCCATTATGATAAATGCTCAGACCGTGGAGGAGATATAAGGCAATCTCCACACACCCTTTTGAAAGCTCGAGCTGCCAAATGATCTAACCTCCACCCTTCAATTATTAATCATAACATCCCATTCAAAATCTATATTATTATTATTTTAAATAACATATATTAAAACATTACATATTTCAATAATCTGAAATGTAGAGTGTAATTCTCAATGCTATCAAACAAATAAAAAAAAGTCTAATTTTATTTTATTAAAACTATATTACTATCAAAGCATTTACTATTTATAAATTATCCATTTCTCATAATAATATTAGTTATATGATTTAGTGGTAATGGAGTTCCTTGCTAGCGAAGTGTCAGATGCAGTCGTGGATGCTTTTTGGGATTTTGTAGATGTAGTCGTGGATTCTTTTTGGGCTTTTGCAATCCTGGATGCTTTGTGGGATTTTGTAGTCATGGATATTTTTTGCGCTTTTGTGACTCTTACGGGAAACTGCGACTTTGCTAGGCTGTTGTTGATTGAGCTTTTGTGGATGATTATGTTTAGCGTTCTTTCGTTGCACTGAAATAAAGAATTATTCTTATCTTTCTATTTTGGCTAGGCCTCTTTCTATTTTGGTTGGCCGTCATTGGGCCTCTTTCCGTTGGTTCCAAGTGTTTGTCTTGAACCCTTGATTTACCCTAAATTGTAAACATCGAATGATGAATGCATCGCTTGGTTTACTTGTCTTGGTTTTGCCGCTTGAATGAAGGCGTTATTGGGTCTCTCCGTTGGGTCTGAGTGTTTTCTTGAAGGCTTGGTTTTGTTGGCTCTCGAGTGTTCTTACAAGAAACTACTTGTTGATTGAACTTTTGTAGCCGCGGCTTCGCTGGAGCGTTCTACTACACTATATTTTTTGGGTAGGATCGATGGGAATAAATGACAACGTATTTGCCATTGTCTTGGTCCTCAAATGGATAAAGAGATTTTTAGTTTGTGGTTTTCCCATTGTTTTTTGATTATTATGGAGTGTTTATTTCTTATTTTTTCCACTGTACAAGGTTACCCTGTTCATACATCTGAATATATTTTTAAGTTTTTTAACACATTACTCGAAATATTTTTTTGCAACAATTTGTTGTTGAACAATGGCAAATTCCATGGGTTGTTGTCGAGCAACATTTTAAGGGCCTACAAGGTGGAGTGTTTCCTTCTACTAAAAATAGCCTGTAGGTGGTATGTATCCTCTCCATTGTGGCACTCTTATCTGCTGACAATAACTAATGGGTAATGCCAAGTATATCCCCAAATGGGGTGCCCTGATATTGACTAGAATAGTTCTATTCAAAGTGGAAAATATTCTCTCCAAAAAGCCCAGATAGCCCTCAACTTGAGGGAACAATGAGTATTTTCTCCTCAAAATGTGGTGTTTAAGAATATGTAAATGTGGGGTAAAGCACAGGCAAAATTATATCAGCTTCATATCAAAATAAGCACAATAGGAAGGTGCTCTAAACAACCAAGAATAACGCCTCTAAACCAGTGCTTTAAGCCATGGAAAATTGTACTATAACTGTCTCACCTTTCTCTTTCTGCATGATGAACTTAACACAAACAAAATTAGTGTTTTAAATCCTAAAGGCAATTCTCATATGCTAGCTAAGAATAATGTGAAACGACCTTAAAATATCCACTAAAAAATCACATTACTACTACCCATATCAATTTTAAACAGGCCAGAAGTAGTGTGCCCTCCATCAACTCATATGCATGTTGGTGAGTATGCCCTTCTATTAGTTAATTCTCCTTTAAAAGGGTGATTCCCACCTTTGCTTCCTAGCAACACTAAAAAGAAGGAAGGTTTGTTTCTCAAAGGTAGTGAGTCAACAAACCATAAGAAACACCTTTTCTTTACAAAAGAGAAATATGCTTTTTTAATGAAAGCAACACTGTAAACCATATATAAATATTATTATACTTAGAAATATACATGGGTTGGCTACATAATTTATTAATACAGGTTGACTCAAGCCTAATAATATGTAGGTAATCCCAACAATAATCTTCATAAGAACCATTGTTTTTTTCTTATTGCAATAACTCAAAGTTAGACCCCAAAAGGCCCACAAAAAGGTTGTTTTCAAATATGAGAAAAGCATTGACCAATTTCCCTTTGGCCTAGTCTCATTTTTTCCCCAAGGAAAACATCTCACAGAAATTCCTCCAATTGCTTCCTCATGATCTATGGATGGAAAACGAGGTAACCTGTCGACCTTGATTATAGAGCCTAACCCCAAGGGGATCAAGAGAGTTGAAACCATGACCTCCCTAACATTGGGAGAGAGATCTCATGTATGGATCTTGACCACTTGAGCTAACACTCGGGGGTTGGCCTAGTCTCATTTATCATTGCATAATCAATCATAAACTATGAAACAACCTTAGCTTTTGTTTTAACTATATGTATTGTTGGCATTTCCAACGATGTTTCTTTAGCACACAAAATTTGAAGGTTTGTAAGGATAGGAAAAGAGTTAGGCAGGTAGGACATTTATTTGATTATTGTTGATATGTAATTCCTCAAGCATCTCAAGATTTTAAATAGATCATGAGAGATTTTGTAAGTCAGTGAAATCACTGCTAGCATTCAACTTAACAAGATTGCGGCCAAGGCAAAAAATCTATGGTATAGATACTAGTTCATTGAAGCTTACATCAAGTTCCTTCAAATTGGTTAAAAAACCCATAATTGTTGGGAGGCTCTTATATTTTTATAGTGAAACATTAGGACTTGTAATGATTCAAACTTTTCAATGTGCTTCAATTCTCTTTCTTATACTTGAAGATCATAGTCTCGAGGTTTATATTCATTAAGCTTCATCAATCATAATACTTCTTCCAGAAACATTATAAAAGGTATCTCAGGGACATAATCTTAAAATATATTTGTGAAGATGAAAGGTGAATGTTGAACTCTGCGCTTATGTGACACAATCTTCACCTTGCAACGACATGACAAAATTCTCACCTTTATGTCGACTGCACAAATGCTGACATAAAACTTATGTAATTGTTCTTCTCTCTTCTCTTTCCATATAGCTCCATCATTTCCAAATTGATTTGATTGTGTAACATTGAGTACAATAGGTAGCCAGTACTAATATTATTCTCTAAGTATCCTATCAGTTTCATCAACAACCAAATATCAAATATGTTCTAGTGTGAAACCCTCAAGCTAGAAATGTGATCCATCAAACATCCAAGTGTAGCTACAAAACATCCATAGAGCTTCTTGAAGTAACCATCTCCATACCCTCGGGCTTACTATGATTTTGCATGGAATTCCTATGGTGCTTTATGAAATGAGCAGTATAAGCTATTATTGAAGTTTGTCCAACTACCAAACCTATTGATAAACCCACTCTTTGTGAAATTGTATCAAACACTTTATTTACTTGTATTGCAAGCTAATGAGTAGGAAGCAAAACTAGAGCATGCAGATATCACAAAGTTCACCTTGAATCATATGCTCTTGTGCTATATGTAGATGTTGAAATTGACACCATGTAACACCCTATTTCCCCCAAATTTGTAATTAATCCTAATATAGGAATTACCATGCTAAAGCATGATGAAAATGTGAATGTATGATGTGAATGGACCTTATGAAGAAGGTCGATGAATGTAAATAACGTTATGAATTTATATTGCAGAACTACTGAGAGGGGATGTGCTGAAAAGAGACCACGATGGCGGTGGAAGGAACCTAGAAAGGTGGCGTTAACTTCCACTGAGGATTAATACCGTATTTGGACTCCACTGGCCCGGAGAACCAAAAGCGGCTCGCTGGCCCCGAATTAAATGCCTCGCAGACTGGTAGGTAGATGGCTCCTCAGGAATTAATGAGGGATGGGGAGTTGAACCGCCCATTCGTAGAGCCATCATGACTGACCAGTGTGAGGGTAATCACGCCACACAAAACCTCGCAAGAGGATAAGGCATAGGGTAGAAGCGATTGGGGGGGCAGACATGAGGGGAGAACTCTATAATTATGCAGAGTGAGTGATAGCAAAGAGGGAGGATTGCAACCTTTTCTCCTGGTCACTAGCAGACAGAGACGTAGTCTCACAGCATCGTGGTCTCAACTCGGGGGTGGCTAGTGGTAAATCCGCTAGGATTCGCTAAGCCTACGGTTGGGTGGAAACGAGCACCCCTCTCAGCAGTTGCATAACCCCCTAGTGTTATTTTTGATAAGTGTTTTGGCTCTGACATCTTGAAATATATATATATATTCTAATAGTTATGCTCATAAGTTGTGAAACTGTGAATGATTTCATTATAAGAATGTCTGTATGGTATTTTGATCAGTACTAGTAGTTGTATATTTGTATGGAAGGACTATGTATGGCTTATGTCCTCATGAATTGTTATTTACATGCGTATTGGTCTAACTTAGACTTCACGTCTGGTTCTCGGGAGGACGACCTCCTTACCTACCTCAGGTAGTATCCTGAGTGAATCTCCCCATAGAGATACCCTCCTTGAAAATCCCATCAAGAACCTGGAAGGAGGACATGAGGGCGCAAGGCCCTAAGAAATCCCTGATAGTAACGAATCGATGGACTAGATTTCATCAAGAAATCTGTGGTCAATCATGACCGTTAGATTTGGTAAGAGGAAGCTGGAAAGATAAGTTCCTTAATCCTGATAGGTATTAATCGATGGACGAGGATCCATTGGGAAATCTACAGTCACACACGACCGTTATTTAGTAGGAGAAAGTAGGGCGTTAAATGCCTTACCACTTTATTTCATGTATCTTCGTGGGTAGCAAAGAGTTTAGGACCGTGGATCTCCAAAGCCCATGAGAATATCTGGGCCGTGGATATTTCCACGTTTAGGAAGTCGTGGGAGAGCCCACAAGTTAGGAATCTGTCTGAGCCGTCAGATTTCAGCTAAAAAAACCGACAGCTGTTGTATATGTCAGAAGATACCCAGGGGTTAACATCCCAGTGGATCGGGACTTTCCTGGGTGGAAATCTCGGAGCATTTGTGAGCCGTCCGATTGACGGAGGCCACGTGTCGCAAGATCTCCCATTTCAGGAAATCGAGAATCGCGATATCGGGAGTCCTGGCGACAAGGGATCGGGAATTTCCTGGGTGGAAATCCCAGAGCAGCTGTGAGCCGTCCGATTGACGGAGGCCACGTGTCACGAGATCTCCCATTTCGAGAAATCAGGAATCGCGAGATCAGGAGTCCTGGCGACAAGGGATCGGGACTTTCCTAGGTGGAAATCCCAGAGCAGTTGTGAGCCGTCCGATTGACGGTGGCCACGTGTCGCGAGATCTCCCATTTCGGGAAAACGGGAATCGCGAGATCGGGAGTCCTGGCGACAAGGGATCGGGACTTTCCTGGGTGGAAATCCCGGAGCAGTTGTGGACCGTCCGATTAAAGGAAGTGACGTGTCGAGAGATTACCCATTTCGAGAAATCGGGGATCGGGGATTCAGGAATTTCGTTGACAAAAACCTAGGCTCTTGCCTTGACAAATCCCAACCCATATTGACGAGACTATAGCAGGTGGCTAAGTCCCGATGGATGGACGAGATCCCTTTGGGAGATATCACGGGTTGTAACGACCATCAGATGCGAGGAAGAGATGTTAGTTTTACGCTGGAGCACGAATGCGCATTAGGGTAAGTAGCAAGAAGATCTAGATGGCCAGATTCCACCCACCAAGATCTATGGCTGAGGATGCATTGTGGAGCCCCCTTGCCCTTCTACCTTTAATGGGGGGTCCGGAATCGGACGTGCAACTCGCGAACGGTCGAGATTATTTCCCCTTGATCAATGGTGCTCATTTGGATTCCAGACCCCCCTTGCCATTCTTCCTTTAATGGGGGGGGGGGGGTCTGGAATAGTGTGGCATGTGAAGTGGGGCCCCTCCTATCATGTCGACCACCGTGTCGCATTTTCCCTTTCTGCCACCTGTGTTCCCCTTAACCACGCAACGAGGTCGTTTCTCATTGGTTGTCTGCTAACTCTATAGAGATTCATCCCCATTGGCCGATCACTAGCCCTGTCAGGGTTCGTCGGTTGCTAAGTTAAAAGACTTGACACCACTATAGCGCTGAGGCACGAAGTATGAAAGAGGAATTGAGTTCAAATTGAACTATGATCGTGACCCGCGATCACATGGGAACAGAGAGAGACAGAAAGAGCCAACTTACGCTGGGCCTCCATGGATATTTAGGGCTTCTGATTCGGCAGAAGACCAGAAAAATCCGATTTACGTAGTGGGTATGTGACACACCAAGATTCCAAGGGTGTAATCTTCAGTGCCAACAACATCACAAATCTCCTGCTCAATGACATACTTCCATGTTCGCTTGATGGGATGGAAAGGGTTGTTGTGGTCTATTCGTTGAGTAAGATATGTTTAAATTCTATTGAGCATAGGCACCGGGCAAAGATTTTCTACTTAAAGCCTCAACCTCAGCCAAATTCCCATTCGTTAATTCCTTAACACTTTTCTCTGCCATCGTTTATGCATCTGTCTTTTCAAATGTTTTCTAGCCCATGCTTCTTTGCTCAGAATCCCTAATAATCATATGTTTGTTGTGTCATGTCTTTAGTTGATTTCCATCCTATTGAGTTGTTCAAGTATTACATAGATTTCTCTCTAAGAGATTTAGGAGTTGTTCAAGTATTACATCGATTCATTTATGCTTATGATGCAATTGTATATCTTTGATGTTATTGCTTATGTGGAGACTATATTTAATTTTCTAAGGTACTAATATAACTATCATAATGTTACAGTAAATTCCTTTGGAGGCAATGATTGCAAAAAACGGTGAAGAGAGTTATTTGTCCTAACACCCATGTAGTGTATGGAAAACTTGAGACATTGCAATAATTGAAGATATTCCCTATGTGTCTATTATTTGCTATCAGAAGACAAGAAAGTATCAAAGGAAGAAACTAAGGACCGCACAATAAGATCAAATCAATGAGTGACTATTTTTAGGTACTTTAATGTTATAGGCTTCGATCTTGAAGGTAGCCTTGATGAGTACCCAAGGAGTATAAATTGAACCTTATAAATATTAACATGTTTGGATTGTGCACAATCTTACAAGAGTTTGATTGTTCCTCGGAGGGTAGCATAAATTTAATCTAGGGGTAAAAAAATTAGGGCAAGCTAGGTTATGAGCATTTAAAAAGGGAATCTTGGAACATAATGATTGAGGTTGAATTCCCTGCCAATGTCTTTGATGTTGAGATAAAGAAAGTTCATGATACTATAGAAGAATTATTGAAACTTGTGAATGAATCTTATGAATGTTTCAAGAAAAAACCACTTAGGGAAGTAGCATTGTTGAATGGTAATTTTTTCCCTAATTTGTGTGCCATCATGAAAAGAGATGTGTTGTTGCTCCTACTTTTCAACATCCTTTCTTGGGATATTTTCCAATGGTTACTCAATATTGTGGCATTGCTACTTGTGTTCTAGGGACAACCTTCAACAAAACAATGATTTTGTCCTCTTTCTAGCTCTGCAATAGGTTAGTTGATGTCCAAGTTGGGGCTTTCCTTTCATGCCAAGTTTGGCCTTGCTTCTATGCTAATTACAACAGGTGGATGCATGCTTGTGGATTTATATTCTTATAAAAGGAAATGTGTTAGGTTCAGTTTCTTATGCTTAGCATGCATGTGCATGACAGAGGGTGCCTCATTCAACAATTTCACATTGACTAATCTTGGTTGAGTAATGAGGGTGAATTCACTAGGAGTTACACTCCTATTTTATCTTTGACTCATGGAGGGAACATTACATTAGAGAGGGGTTCTATCCTATTATTGGAATACAGTATGACACCCTTTGAAGGATGGATTTACACTCCTAATTTTGGCATATGAGCATGGTGCATTAGAAGAGCAATCACACTACTATTTGTGGACCAGATTTGACAACAAACTTGTTGCATATTTCTGACAGAATTATGAAAGCAATGAGGGCACACCACTAGCAGGTTATTCTTGGCATGAAACCTCCCCATTCCTAGCAGAAAGAAAGTACCCACTTAAGGAGTTACACACTACTCTGGGTAGTGGCATGAGGGCTCATTATTAGAGTAGTTGTAGAAATTTCTAAAATTCAAGCTTTAATGCAACTTCAGAAATTTCACCTCTTTCCTAGAGTTTCCCGGATATAGTCCCTGAGAATTTACATCCTTAGGGCCGATATAAATATAATAAAACAATAGCAATAGTAGATGATATTTCACTTATTAACAACCCTAATCCACTAGGAAATTCAAGAGAAAAGATATCAAGCTTATGCCACAAGTTTCAACATTCTAGGGCAATCTTAACCTGCATAAACTAGATCTGAAAGTCACTTTATGACAACAATAATTATAGTAGTAAATTATGTCCTATTATCTTCGATATCAATGTTAAACCCTTAATAATTTCAACCTCAACTTATGTCAAATCAGCAAGACATATAAGTGTTGGAAATTACCAAACCATGAAGAGAATGCTAGCTGAAATATAAATATGCAATAAGAAAATTTTGGATGGCTGAAATCTTCGTATATATAGATAATAGATGAAGTTAAAGTACATACTCTCAACTTAATATAAGCTGGTATAGCCCTCCAAGCTCTCTGAAACCCTAGCTAGGGAAGAACATGAAAAACCCTAGGTCCAACAATGATATTCCAACAAGCTAGAGTCACACTAGCAAGTCCTCCTTGGCCTCATGCAAGGCGTCTCCTCTTCTCCTCCTCCTCAAATACAACTTAGGGTTTATCTACAAACCCTAACTCCAATTCCTTCTTAAGGATCAAACCCTAACCCTAAACTTCAAGAATTCTCAAAAAACCTTAGCACCTCAATATAAGAGAGATAAAGTACAATGAAGAATGTGTGTGTGTGTATGTGTGTGTGAGAGAGAGGGAGAGAGTAGCACTCTTACATCTCTAACCCAAGAAATATAAAATGCAATCTCTCTAAGCATTGATGATCATGAGATCATCATCTCCAACGTCTTTTACCCAAGATCAAACCCTAGCATCTCACAATAGCAATCTCCCAACAAATATGTCCTCTTTCCTCTTCATAACATCTCCTAGGGTTTCCTCATGAACACTAGCGCCTTACTCCTATAATACAAGTACAAAGAAAATAAGATATTGATGATGATAAGAACAACTGTTTCTTTCCTCTGTCTATATGAGAAGTGAAGGGAGGTCTACAATAATAAGTGGACCTAATCCACTACAAGAAACCTACATAAAATTAGTAGGCTCACACATGTGAACCTCTCCCTCCACAAGTGAGATATGTCAAACTTCAAGGTGATGAAAATCCACAAGCAAGTCTCCAATGCTCCAACATACCTCCTAGGCAATGCACTCCTTCAATCCATTCCACCTACACAATCATTGTCGCAACCCAAGCGTTTCCAAGTCATCTCCAAGACTCCATGCAAGCATTCCAATGTTATCTAGGGCTCAAATCCCTCCTCCAAAATTTGAAAATGTCCTCCTCCAATGTAGGGTGTTCTTCAAGCAAGAAATCTCCATGTGGCTAGCATGTATAATGTCACCAAGTCGTATGAAAATATCCAATGCCCCAAGGAAGAATGTCAATCAAGAACCCATATGAGGTCTAGCAACCAATGAGTAATCCACCTCCAATGTGTAAATCCATCATGTATCAATCAAGGGCTAATCACACACCATTTACCCCACATCTCATGAAACACCCTCAAAGATGTTGTAAACACTTTCAGAGTAACCCCAAAGCTAACACTTCCTCTTTATGAGGGAAGTGTTTCCACCACCACTCATCAACTCCCTCTATAACTCCACCAAACCTACCATTTAAAAATATGTACTTTCTACAAGCATGAAATCAACCATTTCCCTTTGAAAAGGAATTATCACCCATACATCACACAACTCCACCAAGGCATCATACCAAACCTCCTCAAAACAACTAGTAGGCTCACAAGTGAAGAAGCCAATGCAACTTGGCTAGCATATCTCCTAGAAGGAATACTTTATCTCACCGAAGATCTAGGCACTCTTTCCTATTCATGTGTCTTATGTCATGTTCAGTTAAGCCATTGTTAGGCAAAAATATTGTCATTTAATTCTGTTGTAGTATTTACCCAACCATTTAATTTGTCAATCTGAGGTTCGTAGGCTTACGAAGCACACACACTGTATATGTAGGACTGAAGTAGAAGTAATCTAATCTAAATTTCTGAAATGAAACTAATCTAGGAAAGAAGGAAACATTAATCTAGGAAAGCAGGAAATTACATAAAGGAAAAACAATACAACATGTGAAGAGTTAACAACAAATAACATATGTGATCTCACACAATAAAGTTATCTTGAATTACATAACAATAATCAAATGACAATCATGAAATCATAACAATGAAAGAATATGAATCAAAGCTAAAAATCCCTTTCTCTTTTGAATCCTAATGACTACTCTAATTCTAATTACATCCCACTTGAATTCTCATGAAGAGAGAGCACTCTCTTTTATACATGAGAGCCTTGAAGATAAGATAACCATCTCATTATTACAGATCCACTATTCTCTCAACCTATTTTCCATTATTACAAAATATAATCCCTTTAAATCCTCACACATATCTCTCATATATCTTAGATAAAATATTCCAACCAAATCTCCATGATCTTATCCTTTGGAATGGTCTTGAATTATCTTCTCAAATATTGAAATGGTGGAAGAGGTATTTGAGAAGTCCTTTGAATTAATCCTTCACATATTCCTACACATTACAAAGCTCACACATATTTGAGATATATATGAAAACATGTTGATTTTCTAACATTTAATCACAAATTCCTTTTAAATACTAAAATGAATAAAGTGGATAACAATAAGGTGAAACCCAAGTATATTTATGGAAATGATATTATGAAAGGTTAATGGGGCGATGAAATGTGAAGAAGGATGATGAGAAAGGTGGATGAGAATATGACATTTTTTAGCCCCAACATACCCCCCAACTTAACTTGTTGCATGTCCTCATGCAACCATGCATGGATCTTCTCAAGAAATTTTGGCATCTGAATGTTGGCTTTGAGTGATGATAATAAATGTT
>JZKD02S2384138.1:439830-492523 GCA_000966675.3 Picea glauca
AAGCACTTCAGGCTATGCTTTTCTTTTTGGAAAGAATTTGATTTCATGGGCATCTAAGAAGCAGCCCATAGTTTCTATCTCTTCTGCAGAAGCAGAATATGTAGCAGCAACAACAACAACATGTCATGCAGTTTGGCTTAAAAGGCTCTCGATGGATTTTGGATATACGATAAAAGAACCTATTTCGATTTTTTGTGACAATAACTCTTCCATTTCCTTGTCGAAGAATAATGTGTTTCATCAGAAAAGCAAACACATTGATACTCGATTTCACTTTATCCGTGAACTCGTAAAAAATGGTGACATTTTTCTCAAATTTTGTGGTTCTAAAGCTCAGCTAGACGATATCTTCACTAAACCTTTGGGAAGAGATGTTTTTCAATTTCAACGTCAAAGTTTAGGCATTATTAATAATGTAATCCTCGAGATTAAGAGGGAGTGTTAAGAGTTGTAATCTCGTGATTAAATTAGTTAGTAAATCAGTTAGTTTACAGTTACTCCCGTTCAGAAACGGTATAACTGTTTTCTGTCATTATTTATACATTTCAATATGAAATCAATTGCTGAGCGTTCATTCCCAATATCATTCTTCAGTTTTCTTCTTCTTTAATTATTGTTTTCAGCCAAAGCATATAACAACTTATCATGTGATTCCCTGCATTTGAAATCCTAGACTTCGCATGGTCTGCATGACAGGATCGCCTTGGAGTTCACATTGTTGTATCCTATGTCCGTCCATAACTTTCTGAGGCTGACTAAGGGCAGGATCTCTTTGGAACATTTCTTGTTGATTGGTGGGTTGCATACCTGGGAACCTTGGCGGTTGGTTGTCAACTCCCATCCTCTGATAAACTGGAGGCTGCGACAAACTGTGGTTATTCACATGGATGTTCACTTTTGTATACCACGCTGCCACAATTCCTTAGCAACCTATTCACATTCTTTTCATGTAAAGAAGTAGACAATTCCAGACTCCTTGTTTTGGTAGGATCCACATATAAAATTTTCTACATCATCAATGACTACCATGGCATTGGAGGACTTCTCCCAGACCTCATAAAAAAGGTTCGGCCTGTTCACACTACTCACAAATGTAACACACCTGGAAGCTTGCAACATCTCTTTCAAATCTGTCTGAACCCGCTGAGTGGCAGTAGCCATTAATGCAATCATCGGCACCTTTGGAAATTGAGTCTTCAAAATACCAATCTTTTTATAATCAGGACGAAATCATCTTCAAAGTTGTGGAGCTTATTGACAGTTTCCGGAAGATGGAAATACTGTGCAATGTCGGGGATTTGAAACTAATTGTTCTTTCCTTCTATATTGCAAAAATTGACTTTTGGGGAAGCGCTATCAATAAAATTCCATGTATTGAGTGCAGGATTTTCGAATGCTTGGCTATTTAGAACCCGTTTGTAGAGGCAAGATGTTGGAAAAAGGTCCAGGAAAGCATGGATCCGATACCATGCTCATACCCAGTCACGATGAAGCACGTAGCCTTCCTTAGCGCACAGCAAGGGAATATTGCTTCCAATTTTTGTGAGTGCGGAAAACTCTGTTCAGATTGAAAACTGATCCACGCAACAGAAGCTATCTTCACCAAAACCAATAGCGTAGCCAACGCCAATGGCACATACAAAAGAGACTTCCCATCATGGCCGGAATCAAACTGTCTCGTTGCAAATCAATTAAAATTGCTCCATTTTCTCCTGTCAGCAACACGTAGCCAGCAAACTAAACGTAGCGAATTCGTAACGCAGTCCAATCGCGACCCCTGCATTTTGTTAGAAATACATATCTTTTTCTATTTTGGGGAGTGCAACTAACCTGATATGGAGGCCCACGGTTTAAAAATAAGATCGCAAATCACCATTAAATATGGAAGAAGATCAAATTGACACACAATCACTGACCTCGTCGTTAAAACGGATCCGCTTACCTCGTGAAGAAATCAACCATTTCAATTCGTTGTTCCTCAAGATTTTTTCATTTTTGGTTGATAGAACCTTCATGCCTTGCTAAGTATATTGTTCTCATGGGTTTGTAAAAGGCACAAATGTTCAAAAGGAAACAGAAAGAGAAAATTTACGACTGCGTAATGCCAGAGCTTGGAACCAAATAAAAATATTCATTTAATAAATGCAAAACGAGAACTCCTCCAGTTTGTTATTTTTTGGATAGCCTACACTTGGTTCCACATGATGTATTAAATGCGAAAAGGAAGCGACCGCCAATAGCTAGTCATTCTCCACGCAGGCTCTGCAATTGCATGTATAAAGCGACATTATTCGTTCAAAACTATCCCTAGGCAGAAAAAAGCACGATTTGAGGATCATTGAATTTGTTGTTAATACTATACTAGTCGGTTTTATGATTCCAGCTAGACATGTGCCCCTTTTCTCCAAGCTCAAGATGGCTATATAACCTCTTTTGGATTACCATTTTCACAGGCAGAAGGGTAGTTTGATATGGGTCAAATAGTCGACAGTGAAAGTGCCAAAATAATAGAAGAATTTGAGGGCAAACGCGAAAAAAAATGAGAGAGTGTATCTAGAGAAGATCAAAATGGAAAGTGCAGACCTTGTAGGAAACAATATTATCACCATACTCATTATCAAATTAAAGAGTGTCATCATCCAGATAGTTTTTATAGATGGTTTTCGAATTTAGTTTTGTTTTACTTAGCATGAGCCACAAGTATTCAGATCTAGGTGAGTTGCTTGTTTGTGTTTGCAGGTTGCGGGTGAAAGGCAAAGAGATGGCAGTGATTAAAACCAGAAGGAAACGAGATCAAAAGTTTAAAAATGAGAAGATTCATCATGCAATGAGTTTCAGCATAGAGGTCACTGGTTCAACATGGGATTTACAGTTTCAGTTTGTAAGAGTGCAAAAGATCATCCGCATGGATTCACAGACCAGTTCTAATGTTTGGTTATGTTTTATTTGCAGGTTCGAGTTCAAGCTGTGATTTACAGGTTTACGAAGGCGAGAAAATGCAATTCAATAAGCGGGACACAGTTTCAGCCACTGTAACATGTAATTTTTTATTTTTTTTAAATCACTGTTTAAGCATGCTGTAACAGCATGTCAAAATTTCACTATTTCAGCATGCTATAACAACATGTAAAAATTTCACTGTTTTAGCATGCTGTAACAACGTGTCAAAATTTCACTGTTTCAGCATACAAAATTTCATTGTTTCAGCATGCTATAACAGTATGTAAAAATTTCACTGTTTCAGCATGTTGTAACAACATGTAAAATTTTCACTGTTTCAGCATGCTGTAACAGCATGTAAAATTGGTTTTATTGTGATTTACTGTTAAGCATGTTTTGCAAAAACATTCATTCTTGAAATCCAAATCATTCCTATTTTCTGATCCTCGCGATTGCTCGAAGCGCAGAGGAGAGCATACTTATTCTAAAAATAATTAGAGAAAAAATGTTGTTTTATTCATTAGCCTACCTACTCTATGCTAATTAGAATTAAAAATTGGTTACATGTAGGCAAATTTCCAGTGGAGCAAGCACACAACAGTAACAACAATATATTCATGTGCAATTTTTCAGATGAAAAATAGAAATTTACCTGAATAAATAAATTTTGTTGATGTAACGGCAAACTAACTAAGAAATAAAATTTATCTGATCGAGTGCTTACCTGGAACCATTGCTCGATAATGCTTTCATAGGCTTGTTTTTCCTTGCTCAGATCTTGCTGTAACTCATCTTCATCTTCCTCAATCTCCTGCTCGAATGATTGTTCGTCATCAAATACATAGGAGTCTTCAGATCTTGAATCTTCAATTGTTTATGGAGGAAGATTTGAATGTTTGATCCTTGTCAAGATCTCTTCTTCATGGGAAGAGGAAATCCCGACATCTGCTAGGATCTGAGTGAGTAGTTCCAAGCTGACATTCATTGTTAAATCATGTTGAAAAAAAAAGATTCTTACAGCACCCAAATCAAAATGAAAAACTTAAAAAAACACTCTTGCTAAAACATAAAAAAAATTACTCTTCACAATTGCGGAAGTTAAAACGTTACTGATAGTTGGTCAGGGAGAACATGAACAGTCTCCATTCAAGTAGCTGTTAAGATCCCCAGAACCAACACATGTAGATCACACTTGCAAAAGTTTAAACTAATCTTGCGTACTTGAAATTTACACTAACTTGCAGGAATTGAAATTTACACTACCCTACATGTCCTTACCCATATGTCACCTCAGAGTTAGGAGCATGTTTAATCACACTTGCATAAAAAAAAAAAAATTAACTACCACACTTGCATGAATTGAAATTTACACTGCCCTACATGTCCTTACCCGTATGTTACCTCGGAATTAGGGTCATGTCTAATCACACTTGCATGAATTGAAATGAAAAAGAAACCAATACCTCAATCCATTGTGCTTCCCCGGCAATGGTGCCAAAATGTTAGGCGGAAATATTGTCGTTTAATTTCGTTGTAGTATTTTCCCAACCATTTAATTTGTCAATCTGAGGTTCGTAGACTTACGAAACACACACACTATATATGCAGGACTGAAGTAGAAATAATCTAATCTAAATTGTTGAAATGAAACTAATCTAGGAAAGAAGGAAACATTAATCTAGGAAAGCAGGAAATTGCATAAAGGAAAAGCAATACAACATGTGAAGAGTTAACAACAAAAAACATATGTGAGCTCGCACAATAAAGTTATCTTGAATTACATAACAATAATCAAATGACAATCATGAAAGCATACCAATGAAAGAATATGAATCAAAGCTAAGAATCCCTTTCTCTTTTGAATCCTAATGACTACTCTAATTCTAATTACATCCCACTTGAATTCTCATGAAGAGAGAGCACTCTCTTTTATAAATGAGAGCCTTGAAGATAAGATAACCATCTCATTATTACAGATCCACTATTCTCTCAACCTTCCATTATTACAAAATATAATCCCTTTAAATCCTCACACATATCTCTCATATATCTTAGATAAGATATTCCAACCAAATCTCCATGATCTTCTCCTTTGGAATGGTCTTGAATTATCTTCTCAAATATTGAAATGGTGGAAGAGGTATTCGAGAAGTCCTTTGAATTAATCCTTCACATATTCCTACACATTACAAAGCTCACACATATTTGAGATATATATGAAAACATGTTGATTTTCTAACATTTAATCACAAATTCCTTTTAAATACTAAAATGAATAAAGTGGATAACAATAAGGTGAAACCCAAGTATATTTATGGAAATGATATCATGAAAGGTTAATGGGGCGATGAAATGTGAAGAAGGATGACGAGAAAGATGGATGAGAATAGGACATTTCTGAGCCCCGACATCCATCTTGGCTTTTTACATGTTGGAGTAGAAGGTCATGGCATATCCATCCCTAATCTCACCTTGTCCACCCCTGAATCTATCTCATCTTGGGTCTCTGAACTAGTCCTTGGAACAACGTCTTCTTTGTCCTCAATCTCAAAGGGAGAATCCTATGAACTAGAAGATCTCACATCCTCATCAAAGTTCACTTCTCCTCTCACAACTGTCTTCTGTTGTGCTAGAATGTAGGTCTTGTAAGCTGTAGAAGTATCATTGTATCCAATAACACAAGATGTTATCACAACATCTCAAATCTCCAAAGAACGCTAACCACCTATGTATATGAAGGAGCATATCTCTACATCATAAGGCATCTGCCAAACTCCATCATCCCTCAAGTCAATGTCACATGTCAAGATCTTTGGACACTGTTATCACAAAATCTAGCACTTGTGCAATGCCTTCACATGGTGCTTGACTAGTGTAATATATGGAAGTATTTGCCTCTATCACCTAAGAAATTACTTCCCTCATTTTAGTGAAGGATAGAGATCCAACACAATGGAATCTTCCTTAGTAACATCAAAGGATCCTATAGAAAGGCTAAACAAGTCTACAACGCCTTATCTTGGTTACTTCACTAGTTAGATCAAGGTTCAAGGGAAGGTCAAGGTGAATGTGTGGGGAAACCCTAAATCATGAGTCATCCATCAAAATACAAGACAATCATCCAAGAGATCACTCTCCAAGAGGTGCACACAAGTACTCCATGGTGAGAAAGTAGTCAAAGAATACTATAGAAGTGATTCTCCACCAATGGGAGTTATGATTTTCTAAGGAGGAAAGTGATAGCCTTTTATATGAGGAAACCCTGGTGCTTATGCTCTCACAAAGCCCCAAAAATGCAAAATATTCATGATACAAGGTGGATAGGTCTAGGACGACCCCCAAAATATCCTATAATATAAATATAACATTAAAATACATCAAAAGATCCCCTCAAAATGACACATGTGAGTGTGAGAACCTCCAAAGGTGGTGAAGTCATCATCTAAAGGGGTAAAAGAGCATCTGAAGGCCAATTCTCTCCATCAAAGGGTGCAAATCATCATCAAGGGTCACACCTCCTCATCCAAAGATTACATATCAACATCATCAAGTGCCAACTCATCATCAAAAGGATTCCCTTATGCTAGGTTGGATCTGTTATCACAAAATTTGGCACTTGTGCAAAGCCTTCACAAGATGCTAAACTTGTTTAACAATTGGAAGTAGATGCCACTATCACCTAGGCAAGTACTTCCCTCACTTTAGTGAAGCACGGGTCCGACACAAGGGAGGCTTCCCTGATGAATTCAAGGGATCCTATAGCAATATTAGCCTACCCTATGGAACCCTATCTTGGTCACCTCAAAGGATAGGCTAGGTCTAGGGAAAAGTGAAAGGTTAGGAAGAGTTTGGAAAAATTAATTGGTTTATGTGTGAGATAAGTCTTCCAGTGTAATAAATGGAAATTACCAAACCTAACAAATGAACAATCACCTCTAGAACACTAGTTGTCAAGTAAAATGCCTTTGTAGTAAAATTTGCAGAAGTAAATAATGTTATATCAACAAAGAATGTTTTGCAATAGAAACAAGAAATCAACTCTCAAAAATAGTAAATAAAATCTTAAAATATAATCCTTAATGAGTGGAATAAGATCCAAGTGTCCAACAATGATTTTAGCCTTCTTAAACCACAATATTAAGTTATCAACAATCCAATCAAGCACCAATGGATATAGAAAACAATTATAACATAAGCAATAAGTTTACTTAGTTTGCCAAGCGTTGAGTTAGAATTTGTGTGAGAATGAGGTTAGATACCTAGTTATCCAGTTTCTCTGAGAGAGAGAGAGAGAGAGAGTTTTAGCTAAGCTAGGGTTTTAATCATCACTTGCAAACATGAAGACTAGTTCCATTTTTGCTTGGGAAAATGGAGTTAATGCAATCGCCATAAAGGAGGATAAGCAAGAGAATAGGTGAAGGTTTGAAGGCCTAGGATTATCCCCTCATAAGACTAGGTCAAACCTCAAAGGAAGAGCACCTAAAGTTTATTCTCTTATAAACCCTTGGTGTTGTCACACTCCTTTTCCAACATTAGGTTTTGACCTCAAAGATAAGGTTATGGGGATATCATTTCAAAATCCCTAATCTTATCCTTGTATGCTTCAACAAATCAAGGTATATGTGTCGAAATTAGTGCAGCTGCAAGAGCAATTCTCTGCGAGGATGGCATAAGACCCTAGCTGAGATCTAGGGCCCTCGGTGCACTCCTGGGGTTCTTGGTTTGGGACCAAGTAGTTAGAGTCATGAAAAAAGACCCTAGTGAGGGCCCCCAGTGTATTTTTGGGGTTCTTGGTCAAGGACCAAGCAGTAAGTCCCTAGATGTGTTCTAGGGCCCCTGGATGTGTTCCAGGGAATCCTTGCATGGTGCTTAGATTAATCCTTGGATGTGTTTCTTGGTGGTTGATGATGTAAGTCCCTATATGTGTTTTAGGGCCCCTTGATGATGTAAGTCCCTATATGTGTTCTAGGGTTGATCCTTGGTCTTGTACCTTGGTGGATAAAAGGCCCTAAATGTGTTCTAGGGCCCCTAGAAGTGTTCTTGGGTATCCTGGTCTGGGACCAGGTGGTTCTTGGTTGTGTACCAAGATGCGATGATGTGTGATCTTCTTCTTCGCTCCCGAGATGTTCCATGAGACCTAGGAATAGCTAGAATATGGACATGACCACATCATTGGTTTTTCCTCTTATGTAGGGATGATAAAAGCTTATAAGTTATCATGAGACATATGTGGACAGTTTGTCATTGAAGAAGACCCCTTTGAATTTGTTTTGTAGCCTCCCCTTGCTTGAATCTCATACCCCTTCTTGCTTGATGTGGTGTTAGTCTTTTATAAGTCACGTTTACTTATTTGACTTTATAATTAATATTTTTATTAATTAAAAATATTAATTATTAATTATTTTTTTATTTTTAGGTTTTTAATTAAATCTAATCCTATCCCTTCATAACTATAAAAAGGAACCTACCCCTCACTCATTCTTACACTCACTAATCATCATCTTTCCTTGGTCTTCTTGTTGTGACTACTTCAACTTTGTTCTTTTTGGGTACAACCTCCTTGGTGGACTCTCTCTTATTGTTTTGAGGTGCGGCCTCCTTAGATTTCTTCCTCTTGCTGGTTGGAGCATCATTTCTGGTGTTTTATGTTCTCTCTTGATGGGTTATGGTGTTGCGGATCTATCCTCCTATTGTGTTGAAGTGTGCGGCCCCTCCTCTAGATACCAATGTGCTCTGACCTCCTCCACTGGTCCTTCTAGGCTTCCGCTAGCCTATCCTAGGCTACCTCTGCCGCTCCTAGGCTACCTCTGGTCTTTTCCTTGGCTGTTGTTGGTGTGTTTCCAGTGTGGTTGTTGTCACTTATTGTTTACAACCTCTAGGGCCTATTAAGACATCCCTAAGGCTACTACTCAGAGCTTTCCATTCTGCTGTAACAGTTCCTTACATTTTGACAGTTTTTTCTTGGGCTATTTGGGGTCTCTTTCACCCCCTTGTTTGTCATTGGGGTTTTTCTTTTCAACCCTGTACTTGATGCTGATTGGTTTTCTGCCCTAAGCTCTTCTTGGCAAGACTGACCACTTATATCATGATGAGATCAAACCCTCAACCCTTGAGGGTTTGATCCATGACCTTCATAGATTTTTTGACCACAAAGAAAGAGGACATCTACACATTAGGTACTTCAATTAATTGTTTTTGCTAAGGTAAAGTTCAGATCTTGTTTTGCTAATGTTTACATCTGCATGTAGTTCAAGTTAATATTCAGAAATTTTTTCTTTTGTTCACGATCAATCCTAGTTTAAGATTAGTTCTCCTTAGCATGTTCAGATTTACATTTTCTGTATTTAACCTACTTCAGAATTATTTGTTTAAGTGCATGTTATCGCACAATTTACACTTGCCCAAAGCCAAAGGCAACTGGATATTGAATTGTCGTAACAAGGAGGATAACCTATCACTGTCACCTTAATAGGAAACCTCTTTCTATTTAGGAGTATATCACAGTACCCCAGGGGAGACATCCCCAGTGACCTAGGGGTTTGAGAAGGCTAAGGTAAAAGCTATAAGAAAGTCCCACCCCTCTCACATGTCACTTTGATCAAAAGTTCCAAGGTTTTACTGAGATGAAGCAAAAGATAAATTAAATGTACTTGCCCAAAACAAGACAACAACTAGAAAATAAATGAAATTTGCAAGTACCGTATGATGTCAATGCTTCACAAAACCATAAACTTCTGAAAGATAAACAAGCTGATATAGAATTGAACCTGTATAAATATTTATAACAGCAATGAATATTTAGCAACAACTGTAACAATTTGCCTCAATAATGCTTGAAGAATGACAAGAAATAATAGCCTTCAATTGACAGAATGATAATAGTTGTCAGAAGCAATTATGGCAACGTCTAATCAGCTTTTAATCTTGCTTTTAGGATGAATTTGTTGTTGTTATAGATGGTTGTAGAAATCTTTTGCAACAACAACAAATTAGTTAGTGAGTTAGTCTAATTTAAAGTTAGTAGAAGTTAGTAGAAATCTTAGGGAAGATAGTTTAAGAGTTGTTTGGTCAATCAATCACTTGTGAGGATTGGACTAGTGCATTTTAGGGTAATGGAATCAAGGAGAAGCAACAACTCTTAAAGGAAAACAACAATGATAATAGATAACCTAAAGGGAGGGATGAAATGATTGAGGTGTTAGTAACCTAAGGCCTCAATGTCTAAACCCTAGAAGGAAAGACTGCTAAAAAGTAAGTAACCTTAGGCCCTAGCGATTTCCTTCTTCCTTAGATTAAAATTGAAGTAAAATGTATGAGGCAAATGAAGCGATGCTACTAGAGTGCTACAATGGTAGGGCTCTAGTGGATACTTCAAAAGAAGTGTTTTCTAGCAATTTCAAGTAGGTGGAAAATTATAAGGAAAATGATAGTAACATATGCTTATTCCCTAGGGTTTCAAATTAATAATTTCACAATCTTTGACATGAACAAGAAAATTTACCATAATCATTCAAAAATAAATGAAGAATTGCAGATTTACTTACTTCATCAAGACTAATCTAGCAACAAACCCTAGTTGAAGACTTTCCACGATGAAAAAATTTCAAAATACACCAAGAATAGTCTCTCCAAAAAGTTGGACACCACTTAATTTCAGCCAAATACACTTAAAGAGGGCCGAATTTTAGACCTCCCACTTGTGTGAGTCAAAGATGATGAAAAAATCCAGATGATGACCGACATGGCCAAATTACATAAAAAAATCCAGGTTTTACATAAAATCAACATTTAAAACCCTAATTTGTCTTTAGGGATGATGTCATGCCCCTCTTAGGGTGACGTTAGGCCCCATCATGGAACGAAAAATTTACCATAACCATTCAAAAATAAACGAAGAATTGCAGATTTACTTACTTCATCAAGAATAATCTAACAACAAACCCTAGTTGAAGACTTTCCACCATGAAAAAATGTCAAAATACACCAAGAATAGCCTCTCCAAGAAGTTGCACACCACTTAATTTAAGCCAAATACCCTTAAAGAGGGCTGAATTTCAGACCTCACACTTGTGTGAGTAAAAGATGATGAAAAATGAGAGTTTTATATCTCTATTTATACAATATCAATGACCTTCAATTAAATTTAGGTCAGAAAAGGCCGACATGGCCAAATTACATCAAAAATCTAGTTTTTACATAAAATCAACATTTGAAATCCTAATTTGTCTTTAGGGATGACATCATGCCCCTCTTAGGGTGATGTTAGGCCCCATCACGCTAGGCCTCAAAAGTGAAACGTTAGGCCTCAAAAGGCCTTAGAAGTTGCCACACATGCCAACCAAGCTGTCCTCATGCCAAAACCCTAATTGGATGATGTCAAGGCTTAATATGATGATGTCAAGGGCCTTCAAGGTCCAACATCATGGTGGAAGGGAAAGACCCCCTTGGGTCTAGGCCTACCAAAGTGTCTCGGAGGAAACGTTATTCTTCTTTCCTAGTGGCATCCTCTGGTGTCTCTCTGCCCCTGGCTGGGGTCACAACATCCATCTGGTGGGATTTGATCCCCATGGAGGTCCGAGATAATCATCTCCCCATATGTAGTTGTCCACCGGGCATGGTCCTGCAACAAAAACAAGTACACCCTCCATGAGCTCATAAGTCACAGGGATCATAGCAATGCCAATCACGTCCAATAATCAAATTACCCAAACATGCGGATCAAACCCCCCTTTACCCAGACAAATGCTCAAAGACGTTATACAGTTTAACAAGCTAGGTTTGGAGAGAGTCTTAGGATGTCCTATTGGGCCAATCCTCCTCAAGTTTGGTGTGTTTCCTAGGTGAAGACTAATCTAGGTCATGTAGGTGTATGAAATGGTGTAGGGGAATGTTTGGGCAAAGGGTGCAGTGATAACATGGAAATGTACGTCTTACCTATGGGTGTCTTTGCAGAGGGTGAGCTGCACCTTGTCATGGATGCCATTGTTTCATAGCCCATTCAATGCCTTTTATTCTTCATCTTATTGACTTTTATTCAATGCCTTTTTTTTTGTTTCGTAGCATAAGCAGAGACGCAGGTTTCATGCTTCAATTGCAATTGAGGAAGAAGAGCCTCAAAGAAGAAGAACCAAGGTTGCTACTAAAGAGAAAGAACAACGTCGGGAATTTTATCTTGTCTCAGCCCTCTCCGACACTGTCACCAAGTCAGAAGAAGTTTGGTTAGTGGACAACGGAGCTTCCAAACACATGACAGGCTTCAAACAAAATCTTGTAAACTATTAGGATAAGAAGTTCAATGTGAAGGTAGAATTGGGTGATGATGGCACCTATGACATCAAAGGGTTTGGATCAACATATTTTCAGCTTCAAACAGGTAATGTATTTCATATCGATGAAATTCTTTATGTTCCTAGTTTAAAGAAAAATCTTATCTCAGTTGCAGTGCTAGAAAGAAAAGGGTACTCAATAGCTTTCTCCAAAGGGAAGGCTCTTATTGTTGATATTATGGTAGCTGCGGGAGGTATTTACCTCCACATGTAAACCTGACGAGAATAGAATATTTCGAGAAGCAAGAAGAAACCCTAATTAGTTGGGTAATAACCCTAGAAGACAAGTCATCTCAAGAGAATGACTTGTATTAGGTTATTATCCTCCAAGAGAAGAAGTCGACTAAAGGAAATGTTATATACAAAAGAATTAGTACCCAAAATGAGAAGTCGGCCCAGGCAGTCTACCAGAATTAGTATAAATATAGGAGGCCAGTCTTCATTCTAGCCAGTATTCTCAAAACTGCAGAAGCAACACTTGTGCACACTGCAGTTGGCTAGTTTGTGCGCAAGTTTGGAGGAGAGTGGTTGTTGCAGCTAGCAGATTTCGGTTTTGTCTTGGAATATCTCTTGGTTATGGTTTGGACTCTCTGATCAACTCTTGTTACTCTTTCTTGGTGTTTTATCCTTGGAGAAAGGTGTGCCACCCTTTGTTTGGCTATCTAGTCTAGGGTTTTCTTCTGGAATGATTCTCTATCAAGGTTAAGGTGCTCGGGGGTGGCTTTGGCCTATGGGTGGGTGACAATAGTGATATTGTCTATGGTTAAATGAGCACATCCATTATATTCTAATAAGTTATGGGCCCACAACTCCTTCATTCAGTCTAACCATTGGAAGGGAGCATATCCATAAGGATACTAAGCTTGTTGAAGAATTGTCACTAGGGTTTCTAGCAGGAGAAGTCACCAAAGCATTGGCGCTAGGGTAGCAGGTGCAATTGTAGAAACCCTAATCCTCTCATTGAGGCACCTTAAGTGAAGGGATTGACCTAATTTTTGGATAGACTAGTGTGCGCTAGCCTAGCGCATCTCCTGGTACTCTCAGCAAGCTAAGATGTCAAGTTTGAGTTTTTGGTCAAATCTAGGGTTGACCAAGTCAAGGCAACCATGAATTACTCTATGAATTCAGAAAAAAAGTTAGATGGGGCTTCTAACTTCAGAGCATGGAAGACAAGGATTGATCTCATCCTTGCCAAGAATAAAGTGTTGGATATTGTGGAACCAGAGTTTGAAGAACGAAAAGAGAAGGAACCCCAGAACGTTGTAGTTATGGAAAAGTTCAAAGACAATGACATCAATGCCATGAGTATCATAGTGGATTCTATAAAAGACCAGCTGATACCCTACATCTCCCATCTTGATTCATCTAAGAAGATGTATGATGCCCTAACAAACCTCTTCTCAGTCAGAAACATTGGACAAGTAATGAGTCTGAAGAATGAGCTCTGTGATATGAAGATGAATGATGATGACAACATAACATCATACTTTGTGAGGATCTCTCAGTTAAGAGATCAACTACAAGCTATTGAAGAGATCATCTCAGAGAAGGAACTGGTAAATATAGTACTCAATGGTCTTCCCAAGACATGGGATGCATTTTCCGCAAGCATGAACACAAGGAAGGAGTATCCTACATTTGAAGAACTTTGGACTTGTTGTGCACAAGAAGAATCAAGGATTAGGGCAAAAGTGAAACCTCAAAAGAATTATGATGATCGAGCCTTCACAACAAGATTCACTAATTTCAGGAACAAAAGGAAGTTTGGCTCAAGGAAGAAGCCAAATCAAGAGAAGGATATGTCAGAAATACAATTCTTCAACTGTCGAAAATATGGTCACTATAAGAATCATTGTCCCGAGCTAAAGAAAAGGAAGGAGACACACGAAGCATCAGTTGCTGAAGAAAAGAAACCCTCTAGGAAGACCAAGCAGGATAAACCAAACTTCTTCTTCTAAGACAAGGTAACAATATTCTTCATAGTTCTTGTACATACTTTGTTTGCATAGTTTATGTACATATCTTTCATATCTATAAGATGTTCAAAGAGAAACTACACCTTTGGAAGAACAACAAAATAAGGATTTTTATCACAATGACTACAAGTTAGGCAATACACATGAAAGGATGAAGTACATCAACAAACCCTAGTAACAATTCATGTGGAAGTTACTGCATAAGTAACAGCTATAATATAAGCCGAAATCAGAATCAGTCTTGAAGAAACTCAGAAGAAGTAAAGACAAAAATAAGTCAGCAATCGAGAGGAATTTGAAAAAAGATTTGTGACACTTTGCAGAAGGCAGTAAGGATGCAGACAGAAGCACAAACTCTCCTAGATGGAGGGAGCCAATTATATTTCCAAAAGAAGAGCATGCACTCATGCATGAATCAAGGATTAGGAAGGAGCTAATCCTAAATTATATATGATGAAGTATCTATCCATGGTAGAAACCATGAAAAGTAGCACGTGTTCAATTTGACTTTAGAATAAGTCTTCTTCGAAAAGAAGCCTTAAAGTATCCCTGGTTGTCCATCCACATTCGTGATCCTATGATGAAAGAAAGAAGTGGAATCTTCAGGGAATGGAATCTATAGAAAAATCCATGGACCCAAGAGGTAAAGAGAAACATGAGGAAGAACATGAATATTCCAAGAAAGAAAGAAAAGCCAGAACAACCAGTCATTGTATCGAGAATCACAAGACTACCAACCTGATATGAACTCACTAAAAGAAATCAAGTAGAGGAACTGAAATTTGTGATGAAGAACAGTGTATGGAAGACTTATGAATGAAATCATTGCGAGATCTAGAACTAGAATTTCTACCAGATGGAGGGAGAAGACTATGATGATTGTTTGTTCTAGTAAAACAGATATACCTCTGCATGAGCCATTATATCGTCCGCAATATCCATGGTTTTGATTTTACATTTGATGAATGAAAAGACTCTTCTCCATAATAATTGAACAAATAGTGTATGAAGAGAAACCTCAAGGCTTTGAGGTATACCAAAAAGAAAACCTTGTATGCAGATGAAAGAAGACAACTTGGTGGAGAACCTCCAATGCACAACAGAAGCATGGTGAAAACTTTCTATAACAAAGATATTGTATCAAAATGGTTACTTAGAAATCCAGGATGATGGATTGCAAATCTATGACAAACTCTCATGATGACAGAAGAAGTGCCACTTGGATATGTTCCAGTTTGACCCTTGCCATGATGTTATGAGCTAGCAGGAAACAAAAGAGTTGAATCCAACTATGATATACTGTAATGATCAGAGCTATATGAAGCCTTCAGAGAAAACCAGTGTTCCAGAAAGAGCGAAGTACATTGAGATCAAGCATTACATTCTCTGTGATGAAGTCCAGAAAATAGAAAGTGGTTCTCTAATATATAACTCCATAGATGAGAAGATAAGCAGAGATTTTGGTAAATCCTCTGTCCAAGATAAAAGAGTTTGCATACTCAAGCTGGAGCTCATGGAGATGACTTCCTTATTGAAAAAGGAAGAGATGACTCCCAGGTTGGGAGGGAGCACTGATGTGTTATTGAATTATGGACAATCATTTTTCAGTTGGAAAAATGGTCCAGGATGAGCAATTCCTTTCCAGTTCGGAAAGTGGTTTGAGATTTCTGACGGACATGCATTTTCCAGTTCGAAAAATGGTCTAGATCGAACGGTAATTTTCGTAATGAAAATGGTTCGATGGATTGTTGATGTACCATAGACAACGATTTCCCTTGTGGTCACTATGCCCAGGAGTGAGGGGTGCTCTAGCTGAAATCCTATGCCAGGAATCCAACAGAGTCGACGATTCCTCAATCTGGGTCTCAGTTTTTTTTTTATGCCTAGTTGCAAGTCGCATCCCAAATCATTTCGAGGACTATTGGCCAATACCTCCTTGGGGGATAAAAACCCAACGGAGAAAATTTTTTGAGTTTTGTGAGATGTTGCAAGCTTGTTTAGGCATGGACTAGGTGACCACATTGTCCATCTTCTCTTGAGGAAGGATTTCATAAATTTGACCCCTTAATCCAAATGTTGCATTGCTTTTAACTAATAAAAACCCTAGTTCTCGAAATAAATGAGTAAATCAACATCTGAGGCATGGAACACAGGAGTGAGGGGTGCTCTAGTTTCCATGTCTTGCCTTGCCTTGCCTTGGCTTTCCTTTCCTTCACTTTCCTTGCCATGCCATGCCTTCACTTGCCTTGCCTTGCCATGCCTTGCCTTTCCAAGCCTTTTCATGCCTTTCCTTGCCATGCCTTGCCATTCCTTTCCTTCACTTTCCATGCCTTTCCATTCCTCACCTTCACTTGTCATGCCTTGCCTCACCTTCACTTGCCTTTCCTTTCCTTGTCTTTCCTTCACTTGCCTTGCCTTGGCATGCCTTTCCTTTCCTTGCCTTCCCTTTTTTGGATCGATGGAATGATAGCAAAGGGGCTCGTCTTGCTGAAAACCAGTGCTTCGGATACAATTCCACTGACGGTTCATCCATTCGAGTCCCAGTTTGAGTTTTATCGCGAGTTGCAAATCGTCTCCTCAAGCCATTCAGGGACATGTGGCCAATTTGGTTCGGGGGCATAAAATCCAAACCAAGTAGCATAACGAAGATATGTAAGCTCCCGTAAGTCTGTTTGGCCAAGGCCCATGCGACTACAGTACCCACAAATGCCTGATACAATGTTCTTGAAAATTGACCTCCTCTTAAAAAATTGCAGTATGCCTCGTTGAACAAAACCCTAGTGTCGGAGATACTCCAACAAACCATTTTTCGGTGAACGAAATGATAACGGAGGGGTGTAATGTTCCCGAGCCAATTTTTTTCTCTTGGAACACTAACTGACCACTAATTTTCTTGTTTGTGTATATTTGTTTGCAAGTTGGCCTCTTAAGTTTCGGCCTTAGGGTTTATAGTTCAGTTATTTAAGTTTAGATCTGAAGACAAGCAATGAAATTACAAGATAACAAAAGATATGGAACCAACAACAAGATCTGACCTTTATTGATGTAAATAGCAAGAACCTGATACAAGAAGGATGCAAATATGGAATAATCCTCAGATAGCTCCAATAGATAAGATAAGAGTTGCTACAAAGTGCTTCAGCAAGAAGATGCAAGCCCCCAAGGCTGGATATACAATAAAGATCAATATTGATTGAGAACTTGATATCCCTTATTAATTGAGAACTTTATTGTCGCTCTTCTCTGAGCTTGCCTTTGGTGGAGGCCCAGCTAGTTTCTCGGTTTCGAACCATGCCGACACAGAAGTCTATAACATTTTCACTTATGCTAATCATATATTAATAGAAATACTATTTTCCTGTCAAATTGAATCTTGCAAATATTTGAATTATTATTCCATGGGTGTGTTTGTCATGTTTATTAATGGATTATGCTATTGAATGTGATAACATCATTTATTATCACCATATGCTTGCTTTGCTTGGTTGTTGAGGACTAGTTGCAGGTATATTGCTTTGGGTCAAGTGCTCAACGGTGGACCTCATCGAACGTTTGGATGAGGTAGGCATGTTATCTTGTCTCGCTAGCGTATTCATTTATATAGCATACTTGAGAATAGAGTTGATTTCTGCAGTCATTTTCGTCTGTTGTGGTTTACCCTAGCCATAGAGAGATTTTTCTCATAACAGAATTGGCAACCATACTGCGGATTGAATCTTCTTTCTTATGGTTGGAGTACTTTTCTCCTTAGATTTCTCATTCCTATTGCATTTCTTGTCGTATCATTGTTGGACAACCTATGTTCACTCCGGGTCTGATTTTTTCAGCCTTCTCCCTTGCCTGGCTTTGTTTAAGAAACATATACACATTTTTTGGCTTGCTAGTCACATATATATGTGGGTTGGCCCTTTGCAAACTGCATACATACACTCCGTTTCCTTGAACAGTCGCGTACATCATCCTTCTTTGCTTGCTTGCTGGGTGGGATTTGATATTTTTCGAGTCTTCTTGGGTCTCTGTAGTGACTGTTAAGTGCCTATGGGATGACAGGAAACCTGTCTGGAGTTGAATTTTTGGGTGGAGTCTTTCTCATCACCTTTTCATTTTGATTGTCCTTGTACATTGGCTGGGTGTTTTTCTCCTTGGTATTCTGCTTGAGTTATCTTTTTCTGTACATAGTAGAGTTTTATATATCAAGTTGTTGTTCAATCCATGCATTTTCATTTTTCTTATACTGAAAACACAAAAATATTAGGCATTTTTCATTGCTTGGCATTTTCAAATTTTTGAGTCTTTGTCATTAGCTTAGTGCATGTAAAGAAATATTGCATTTTTACTTCAGAATTGCAGAGTTGAATTTGAAAATTGCATTTGTTATTGGAAGCATATCATTCATTGAAAATTGATGTTAGGACTTTGCATTATATTCATATTTATTTTTCTTACTGAATCATAACATCATGAGTTTCACTACCATACATTTTTGAGTAATCACAAACACTAAAATTAATGCTATAATTTAAAATTGATTAGTCATGATTCTATTTTCTAGGGTGCACAAACTAGCTTAGGGTTTAGTGCCTTGGAATAGGATTTTGTGAGTAAACTTCTCCAAGGCAATTAAATACATATGTGTCTGACAAAGGAAGTGGAGAAATCCATTGTATAATTGGTAATATCAGGAGGCTCCGCTCACACCGGAGTTAATCACGAGGTCGTGCGAGGTTGGTTGAAGGGATATTCCCCCGATACCTTCTTAGCGTCAAAGATATTTCTGGGGATCTATTTGTATTTGGAGATCTTGCTAGTGCCTTTACCTTCATGAGAGGCGGTACTTTCAAGGTTTCGGGATTTGCTACCCTGCCCATACGGTGGACTTGACTTACGACTGCTCGCCTGTGCATCGGTTATACATTGGTTTCTTAGTTGCTTGACTTAGGTGCCACATAGGTTACTTGCATGGGTTATTCTGCAGGTACCCTAGGTCAGATAAGGGTTGGACAACACACAACCTTTATGGAGGATTACCTCTCTGGGGGGATCTAACCGATTGGTTGTTAAGCCCATGAGGGCCCTTATAACTGATTATGTTACCTTTGATCTTTACACGGGAGTCTCAGGCCCCTCTTGGGAAAGACATACCTTCTTTAGGGAGGGAGGCCACTTCCAGCCACTTTACCCCGTTTGTGTGCATATTGGTCGTTTGATTTTTGGTGTGCTCTTTGAATACTAGTGGGCCTTAGGATTTATTTTTTGTATCTTGAGTCTTAAGTCATCGTGGAGTCGAACCAACGTCCCTACCGGACCCATCGCTTGTTACAGTTACCACCAGATTTCGAGTCTTTGCCTCTAAAAGGCAGAGAGTTATTAGACGTGATACACACACCTCGTCTGTTCAGACTTGTGATTCAACAGGGATGAGTATTGAACCTAGTCTTCAGAACACTGAGAGCCCTTCTACTCCCACACCTACTATAGTTAATGGCACCTCTTCGACTCCTGCAACCACAATGGTTGTAGTGCCGGAGGAAACTATCATTACTATGGCTTGACCTATAGTGAATGCTCAATCTCTTGCCTTGAACCCATTCGGGTCTCTTGGTCACTCACTGGGCTATAATGTTCAGTCCATCCCCATGTCCTCTAGTCCTTTTTCTTATGGTATGTTGAACTTTACTTCGCATTTTTCGAACGCCATCCCAAATGTTGGCCCTAATACTAGCATTGGGCTTGGGGGCACTACACCTCCTTATAGTCCAGTTTTGTTTTGTGGTTCTCAAATCTCTCAAACAACTCCTAATATGGGAGGCATTCTTGCTTTTAACCCCGGGTCTAATCTTCTTTCTTTTGGGTGGAACAACCAACCTGGTGCACAAGCTTATACTCAAGTTTTTTCCTATACCCCTACCTCAGTGTCAATTCCGACCAACACGTTTGGCATGAAGAATCCACCTCTATCCTCCGGATTCACCCTCGGAGGAGGTTCATTTCACACTTTGGGAAACCCCCAACCCAGATCCAATCCGACTGGGGGCAATTTTTATAACCCCCATCAGAACATTCCTACTGGAATGATGCCCAACCAACCTTTTATGAATCAACCTAGAGGAGGGTCTTACAACCCCGGATAGGGCCATGGTGCTTACCAAAACCCTGGATGGGATGCAGTTCCTCAAACACAATCTTTCCAGGGAGCTTGGGGCTAGATGTTGCAACCCCGTCTCCCTTTTTTGGCCACGCTTAATCTACCAGAATTGTCTAAGTTGTTGAACGACCTTGTGAGTCATGATTCTACATGCCCCCCTGTCCCCACCAAGCTTCCATCAGACATTTCGAAATTCAAAGGTAAGAATGGCGAGGATCCTGGTGATCACGTTACTACATTTCACCTATGGTGCTCTTCGAATTCCATTAATGATGATTCCATTCGGTTAAGATTATTTTTACGCACCCTCATTGGGGTCTGTGAAATGGTAGAGGATCCTGGTGATCACGTTACTACCTTTTACCTATGGTGCTCTTCAAATTCCCTTAATGATGATTCCATTCGGTTAAGATTATTTTAACACACCCTCATTGGGGTCGCTGTGAAATGGTATATCGAGCTACCTAGGGGGGCATATGGGACCTTTAGTTAAATGGTGTTGGTCTTCCTTAACCACTTCCAATTGCCTATTCGTTACGATGCTAGCCTAGAACTTCTGTCAACTTCACGCCAGGACACCGCCACTCATATCTCGGATCATATCTAGGAGTGGCGTAGACGAAAGAGGTTGATTAAGAAATCCATACCCCCAACCTTTCTTTTAGAATATTTTCTTAAGTCTTTGCAGACTCCTGTCTCGAAGGATGTTGCTACATCTGGGGTCACCACTAAGGAAGAAGTGATCTACAAAGCCCAGTAGTTATATCTTATATATGCTCAGTCTGGGATGTTATACCACATTCTTCCAGATGCACCGCGATCAAATTATGACCCTAGAAAAAATCCCAGACTTCATGCCGATGGCATTGTAGGCTCCGCCAATGTAAAATCCACAGACTCTGTGACAAGCCATTTGAAAGAATTGTCTCTAAATCAGTCTGCAGGAGGGCCAACTTCGTCTGTGTCTTCCAATCCCACTCAATCGGCGGATGTACCCAAATGGTAACCAACAACCTGGCGGGAATAACAAGAAAGGACGTAATAATAATTGTAAGGGTGGGAAAAATAATAATAAACCCAAGGACAATGGTAATAATGAGAAGGTGAATAGTAATGCTGGAGAGGGCAAGAGAGAAAGATGGAAGGTGAAATTTCCCTATAAGCTTTGTACAGATAATCACCTTACTCATTTATGCCCCAAACTTGCGGAAGCTGTGAGGCTATTATCTCTACCACCCGTCGTGCTGACGAATCCTTTTCCATATAACCAACACATGGCCTTGAGTTCCTCAAACGTCGAAAATGCTACTAGAGGGAGTCAAAACCCGCCATTGCAAGACGATGACTGTTTGTGTATCAATATGGTCGATGCAAAATTTCATGTAGCCACTCGATCTCAAGATTATAGTTATTCAAAGGCTCTGCTTGGTCTAGAATCTCCTCCTCCTCCTCCGAGGACGACTTTACATATTGAAAAACCAGATCCACTGCCTCATATTCCGAAAGGAGTAATCAAGTTCTCTACCCCCAATCCAAATTCTAGAGATGCCAATAACTACTCTATTGTTGAGGACCTGGTCAAACCCCTTGTGTGATGTCGGATTTGGAGGTACTCCAGATGTGTCCTTCATAGAGGAATGACTTTGCATTTGCGTTAGGAGCTCTGGAACCCAGTGGCTCAAAAGTTATCAAGTTTGACGTCACAGATGTGAAGCCTCAATTTATTTACCATGTGGAATTCCAAATCCACGTGGGTTACTCAAAGTATACCATCAAACATGCGGTTGTTGATGAAAGTGATACTACATGTTTGATGTCCCTGATCTGTTGGAAAGCTCTTGGTTCTCTGACTCTTTTTAAATCATCGAACATGTTGATTTCTTTTGACTGTCATTCCTTCCACCCTCACGGTATTCTTCCTGCCTTTCCGGTCCAGTTAGGTGGGAAGACAGTAGAGGTGGAGGTCGAGGTAGTTGATGCGCCTCTTGATTATAACTTGTTACTAGGACGCAATTGGACCTATGCTATGGGCGTTGTCGTACCATCTGTCTTCCATACCCTTTGCTTTCCTCATGATGGGAAGATCATGATGATCGAGCAGTTATCCTTTGCGTATGCTAGTCCCAATGCATCTGTTGGACCGTCGATCCCTATGATCGACAATTCTCAGTCGATAGCTGAGAATGTCGGTGTCAGAATGTATTCTTCCCTTATGGGTACTTTTTAATTCATGGCACCGATTCACCATGTTTACGCCATGTCTAGTAGGCCTGTTTCGATAGAGAAGTCCATTCCTTTCTGCACTTCCTATTTTAGTGATCTGTGTACCCTACCTTCTCCAACTTCGTCTTGTGAAGGTTAGTCGCATGCTAGAATGGCCATGCCACTATCGGTAGTGGAGATCGTGTATCGAGTTGTTCTTAACTCTTCTCTTGATCCCGATCCTGTTACCTCACTGAAAAACGAGGAGGATCCCGCTCTTAAGGCTATGTGGGCCACTTCGTTGTCTTGTTCATATGACTGCCTCGATTTGAATTTTCCCTCGGATGACACTATCATCGAAGCCATGAATGGTTTCGACAAACCTTGGGATGATATGCATCACCACTCTTATTTTCTCGAACAATATGACTTTGATATATTTTGAGTGACATATTCGGTCATGTTGTAGTTCCACTTGATACACATGACATTTATGCCGAAATAAATATGGCGAGTATTTCTCCTACCGTCACGATCGATATCTCTCATACCCTTGACAAGATTGAAAACGTACATATCAGTGCGGATTGTTCGCCAGAGGAAATCCTGATCTACACCGAACTCTTCAAGGAATTCCAAGATGTATTTGCTTGGTCATATGAAGAGATGCTGGAATCGACCCTCGTATTGTTGAGCATGAGATTAGAACTTATCTGGATGCTAAACCTGTTTGACAACGTCTTAGAGCTGTCAATCTGTAGAAGGCCCCTGCTATTAAGGCAGAGGTGGAGAAGCTACTTAATGTTGGCTTTATCTACCTAGTTCCCTTGACTGAATGGGTATCCAATCTCGTTCCTATGAATAAGAAGTAAGGAACTATCCATGTATGCATGGAATTTAGTTATCTAAACAAGGCCTATCCTAAAGACAACTTCTCGACACCTTTCATCGATCGGATTCTCGATGAGTGTGTGGGGAGCGAAGTGTTTTCTTTTATGGATGAATTTTTAGGGTATAACGAAATTCAAATTAAACCCGAGGATCAACACAAGATGACTTTTATTTGTCCTTGGAGTACTTTCGCATATCGAAAAATGCCTTTCGACGTTAAAAACGTCGGAGAAACCTTCCAACGTGCCATGACCTTCGCATTCCATGATTTTAAGAATACATTCGAAGATTACCTTGATGATCTCGTTGCTCACTCTTGTAAGAGTGGATCACTTTACGCACTTTCAGCTTGTTTTTGAAAGATGTCGTTATTATAGAATCTGGTTGAACCCTCATAAGTGCATCTTTTGCGTTAGGTCTAGTCGTCTTTTGGGATTTCTAGTGTCTGAGACCAAGATCATGGTAGTTCCATTAAAGGTTGAGGCAATACTTCGATTGCCTCCCACGTGCACTATTAGACAACTTCAAGGTTTACAGGGGAAAGATAAATTTCTACGTCAGTTTATAGTAAATTATGCCAATATCACTAATGGTTTCGTGCGTCTTTTGAAGAAAGACACCCATTTTATCTAGGATCAGCGAGCCTATGAGTCCTTCGATGCTTTGAAAAAATCCTTGGTATCGACACCTCTACTAAAGTCTCCTGACTACGGTAGGGATTACTTGCTTTATTTCGTCGCGTCTGAGGAGACGATTGGTATGGTCTTGGTTCAGGAGGATGATGAGCTCTGCGAGAACGTCGTCTACTATCTTAGTCAAAACTTAATCAGTCATGAGATTACTTATTCTCACGTTGAAAAGATAGCTTTGGATGTCATTCATGCAATCCAAGAAAATATAATAAATGGATTGTCATCCTACAAGAATTTGATCTCGATTTAGCTTCTGCGAAATCCAAGAAATCACTAGTCTTCACGGAGTTAATATCTGACTTTCAACGATTAGATGAGGATGTTATCTATGTTGATTCACTTGTAGACGAACACATTTTTCTTATCTCCTCGTCCGACCCATGATATGGAGACATTGTTCTCTATCTTTAAACTTTGAAGTTCCCTCAGCATCTCTTGCGAGATGATTGATGACGTGTACGGTACCAAGCTAAGAATTATACTATTGTCGGTGACACTTTGTATCATCGAGGAATAGACAATATCTTGTGCCGTTTTTTAACTCACAGAGAATTTGGGTCATTATTAAATGATTTCCACAGTGGGGCTTATGGTGGTCATCTATTTGGGCTTGCGACAACCCAAAAAAAATTGCGAGCTGGTTATTTCTGGCCTTCTATATTTAAAGATTGTATTGAAGCGGTTAAGAAGTGGCCTTCTATTGGAAAATGTGCTCACATCTAGCCCCTCTTCACCCAGTCATTACTGTCGGTACCTTCACCAAGTGGGGGGTAGACTTCATGGATTTCAACCCAACTTTAGCTGGGGTGCATCAACACATTATCGTGGTCATCGACTACTTTACTAAATGGGCCTAGACCATGCCTACACTTAAATCTGACAGGAAGACTACCGCCTTCTTCGTTTTCAATCAAATTATCCCCTAGTTTGGTATCTTGAGTGAGATTGTCACTGATCATGGCAGTCACTTTCAGAATGAAATGATGGAAGAACTAGCATCTAAGTTGTTGTTTAGACATGGTCATTCTTCTCCTTATTACCCCCAGGAAAATGGACAAGTAAATGCCGTCAACAAGTCTCTAAAGACCATTTTGCATAAAATTGTCAGCTAGAGTAAGTTTGACTAGCACATTATGCTATATCCCACACTTTGGGCATACCAAACCTCGGTCAAGACTGCCACTAGTTTTTCCCCTTTCCAGTTAGTACACGGTGTGGAGTCGATTTTACCTATTGAATGTGAAATCTCTTCTCTTAAGTTGGCAGTCGTGCTCCTACCCGACACTTCCAATCTTGAGCGACACCTTGTACACCTAGAGAGTTTTGATGAGAAACGTAGAGACACCTCTACGCCTCTCGAGGCAAACAAAAGATGTGTGAAGGTACAGTATGATAATTCTATCTATCCTCGGTTGTACGCTGAGGGTGACTTGGTCCTCTTATATGATCAAGCCAAAGAACCACTAGGGGAAGGCAAGTTTAAACCCATGTGGCACGGTCCCTATATTGTGTGATGTGTCTTAGAAAAAGGATCCTACGAGTTAGAATATTATGAAGGGAATATGTTGGCCGAGCCCAGGAATGGGATCTACTTGAAAAGATATTATGCTTGAGCCCCAAGCTTGGACGAAACTCTTTGTATACTAATGTAATTTAGTGTATATATATTTTTCCTTTCTTTTCGTCTTCAACTTGCTTATCGAGTTCTCCCTTGGTTGGAGTCATCGGTCTACTTAGGATTTGCAGACGCAACCAATCACCATACATGGAACTTGGCTTTCGTTGCTTGGGTGGTTTACTCACCCGAGGGTCTACTGGTGTCTTTAGGTGGCGTATTCGTAGGACCATCCATGAATAATGTGGCCGAATATAACGTCGTTATAGAACTTTTGCGCGATGCTATCTCACATCTTATTTGCTCTCTAGAGGTTCGCCTAGATTCCCAATTAGTAGTATGTTAGTTGAACGACAGTTACCACATGCATGATCTTACTTTACTCCGATGATCCCTATGGGTACGTCTTTTAGAACGAAAGTTTAATTTTATTACTTATTATCACATTCCTAGGAGTTCTAATCATGTATCTGATGCTTATGCTAATTTTGTTTTATATTGGCATTTGTCACATAACTAAAGCAAAGAAAATCATTTCATCAATGTACACATTGTAAATATAAGTAAAGTCGAAGATCCTTGTTTTATATATATTTCAAAAAATATGGTGTTTATAGTACAAAATTGGGGCTAACACCATCAATACACATATACAACCGATACTACAATATCTGCAACATCTACACCTGTGGCGCCAGATGTGTTTCATAGCAACAAACTATGATGTTTGTGAGACACCGAAAGAGTCGCACCCAAGCTATGGGAACACCAACCACTTGTCGTTGCATGGCTTCCGGAAGATCCTCTACCTGAACCATTGGAATCGTATGAGTCAAACGAGATAGGTTTCCCTACACATTTTCAAGGACTCTCCCAGCTTCTCCTCCCACCGCCTCATCTCCCTAGTGCCTCTGACAATGTCGGGAAGCCCGTCCGGCTATCGCGGACCCACATCTGCATCACACAAGTGTCTAGTTAGTACTTAAGAATCATCCAAAAATATTTTTGTCTCACTATACAAAAATACAAAAAAAATAAATATTTAAAAACATATGACATACCAATGTCCCCATAGGCGGTCCTTGATGGGAGTGGTGTGTCAAGGTCCCCTCTGAAGTCGATCCCTGCATAGGGGTAGTCATCCAAAGCAATGACATCTTGTTGTCACCAGTAGAAGAATTCCTCGTTGTAGGATGTGGGAACCCTACCTCCTCCCTGCCATCTCATTACCTCGGTCCACCGTGCCATGGATGGATCACGAGGTCCTCTCAGAAGAATCTCAACTCTAGGTCCCAAACCTGGAATCTGCTCAAAGAAAAAACTGCATTAGAGGCAAACCCGAGGTTGCTCTTACTATTTTGTTTGCACTTTGTCAACTGGCTCTTCATATTAGCTAGTAGTGAGGTACACCAATCATATACCGTGGGTCTCAAACACTCTACAACATAGAACATGAGAAACCTCGATGCTTGGTGCAACGAAGCCGATCTTGTGATCCTGGTCACCATGAGGACAACAATCTTGAGGCTGAGATTGTTTATCACTCGTTGAGTTAGCAACCATAGAAATTATTTATTATGGACTTGTACACGATCTGCTTCATTTATAGTCACATATAGGGTTGAGTATATGCACCCTATAGTTTGCACAGTCGCGTATAACCTCACATATACACGACTCGATAAATGGCAGCCCGCGTACACCGAGTTACCCAATTTGCGTCCTAATTCACTCAAAATTTGAAACCTAATTTAAAATTTTAATCCACTAGAAAGGAAGAGGAGGGGAAGAGGAGTTAGCTGGTCCAGACGGTTTCTGATTTCGTTGCCTAACGCTCCCGCAATTACCAATTGAATCTTGAGGTAATTTGGTCCAATTTTCACTATTTGGGTAAAAAGTCAAAATGATAGTATTTTTTTCTTTTGTTAATATTTATAACATTTTTAACCCACTATCTATAGTTTTGAATAATTTTTTCACCTAATGGACTAATACCACAGTGGATTGAGGTGGTTTTTGTAGTTTTCAACGCAAGTATTTTCACTACCCAACATAAAGGATAGGTACCTATTCCATCATGCATTTCTGCATTGTCCTATAACTGTCATTTTTATGATTTAGGTACGAACCCATTTGTTGTGACACAGAACCTTCCATCTGCTATAAGTGGTGTTGTTATCAAATGGTAGAGACTTACCAAACATGGGTTCCCTAGTTAGATCCTTTGCTTCATTTGGTGCCCATGCAAAGATTTTTTCCATAGGACCGGGAGTCCCTTATAGTTAATAAATGACTTTATATTGAGCCTCATTTCTCACTCATAAACATGCTGCCTTATACCTAGAGGATTCCCAACCGAGTTTAATTTAAGCTCTTTTCCAACTCGTTTTAAAAAGTGAAAATATTGCCGAGTGAACTTGTCTCTTTCACACTCGTAAATTGGATTTGAAAGAACGTCTATTTGACACAAGTTTATCCCTTTTTCACACCAAGTAGACTAAATGTCATGAAAAAAGACATTTTTTGGCGTTAAGTTGTGATTGCATCTCATGCCCTTGCTTTCCTCACCAGTTTTTGCATCCTCAACCATGTAGAGCCTCGTTTATATCCTTCGCAATTTGACACCCTATACCTAGGAGGGAGCATTCCCCCGAGTGTCCTTCTCACTCTCGTAAGAGAGTGGATCACTCTACGCACCTTCAGCTTGTTTTTGAAAGATGTCCTTACTATAGATTCCAGTGGAACCCTCATAAGTGCATCTTTTTCATTAGGTATGGTCGTCTTTTGGGATTTCTAGTGTCTGATACCAGGATCATGGTAGATTCATTAAAGGTTGAGGCAATACTTCAATTTCCTCCCCTGCGCACTATTAGACAACTTCAAGGTTTACAGGGGAAAGCTAATTTTCTACGTCAGTGTATAGTAAATTATTCCAATATCACTAATGGTTTCATGTGTCTTTTGAAGAAAGACACCCCTTTTATCTAGAATGAGTGAGCCTAGGAATCCTTCGATGCTTTGAAAAAATCCTTGGTATCGATGCCTCTGTTGAAGTCTCCTGACTACAGTAGGGATTACTTGCTTTATATCGCCATGTCCGAGGAGACGATTGGTATGGTCTTGGTTCAGGAGGATGATGAGCTTCACGAGCACGTCAGCTACTATCTTAGTCAAAACTTAGTCAGTCCTGAGCTTAATTATTCTCACGTTGAAAAGCTAGCTTTCGTTGTCATTCACACAATCGAACATTTACGTCATTATATCTTACTTTGCAAGACTACTGTGGTTGCCAATGTCAATCCATTTCAATATGTCCTTACCAGGCATATCATAGGGGGGAAATATAATAAATGGATTGTCATCCTATAAGAATTTGATCTCGATTTAGCTTCTTCGAAATCCAAGAAATCATTAGTCTTCATGGAATTAATATCTGAATTTCCACGATTAGATGAGGATGTTATCCATGTTGATTCATTTGCAGACAAACACATTTTTCTTGTCTCGTCATCCGACCCTTGGTATGGAGACATTTTTCTCTATCTTCAAACTTTGAAGTTCCCTCAGCATCTCTCGTGAGATGACCGATGACGTGTACGGTACCAAGCTAAGAATTATACTATTGTCGGTGACACTTTGTATCACCGAGGAATAGACAATATCTTGTGACGTTGTTTAAGTCACAGAGAAGTTGAGTCAGTCTTAAATGATTGCCACAGTGGGGCTTGTGGTGGTCATCTATCTGGGCTTGCGACAACCCAAAAATTTTTGTGAGCCATTTATTTCTAGTCGTATATCTTTAAATATTGTATTGAAGTGGTTAAGAAGTGTCACCCTTGCCAGGTGTTCACTCAGAAAATGTGCTCGCATCCAACCCCTCTTCATCCAGTCATTACCATCGATCCCTTCACCAAGTGGGGGGTGGACTTCGTGGATTGAAACCCAACTTCGGATGGAGGGCATCAATACATTATCATGGCCATCGACTACTTTACTAAATGGGTCGAGGCCATGCCTATAGTTAAATCCGATGGGAAGACTGCTACCTTCTTCGTATTCAATCAAATTATCACCTGGTTTGGTATATCGAATGAGAATTTCATTGATCATGGTAGTCACTTTCAGAACAAAATTATGGAAGAACTAGCATCTAAGATGGGGTTTAGACATTGTCATTCTTCTCCTTATTACCCCAGGCAAATGGACAAGTAGCAACCATCAACAAGTCTCTGAAGACCATTTTGCAAAAAACTGTCAGCTAGAGTAAGTCCGACTGGCACATTATGCTATATCTTGCACTCGGGGCATACCAAACCTCAGTCAAGATGACCACCAGTTTTTCCCCTTTCCAGTTAGTACACGGTGTGGAGTCGATTTTACCTATTGAATGCAAAATCCCTTCTCTTAAATTGGTAGTCACACTCCTACCTAACACTTCCGCTCTTGAGCAATGCCTTATACACTTAGAGAGTCTTGACGAGCAACGTACATTCTTAGCTAAAACCTAGCTCATCAAGTGTCCATCAATCATGGAGTACCATGCTACCTCTGAAACATGACTCCCTCTTAGTCTGTACAATCTGTGGAGCCATATGCTCCCTCTGCATCTTCTGAAGTATGATCTCCAATGAACTGTCTTGGGAATTTCCTCCTCCCTAGGGATGACTTGTTAGAATATAATGGATGTGCTCATTTTACCATCGACAATATCACTATTGTTACCCAAACATAGGCTGAAGCGACCCTCCGAGCACCTTAACCTTGACAGAGAATCATTCTGGAAGAAAACCCTAGGCTAGATAGCCAAACAAAGGGTAGTGCACCTTTCTCCAAGGATAGCGCACCAAACAAGAGCTGATCAGATAGTCCAAACCATAACCAAGAGATAGTCCAAGACAAAATCAAAATCTTCTAACTGCAGCAGCTGCAACGACAACTCTCCTCCAAACTTGTGCACAAACTAGGCAGTTGCAGTGCGCACAAGTGTTTCTCTGCAATTCTAAGAAATGCCTGCCAGAATGAAGATTGGCCTCCTATATTTATACTAATTTGGACTAAATGCCTAGGTCGACTTCTCATTCTGGGTACCTATTTACTCGATATATATTATTTCTTCTGGTCGACTTCTTCTCTTGGAGACTAATAACCTAATACAAATTATTCTCTTGAGCCGACTTGTCTTCTAGGGTTATTAGCCAACTCATTAGGGTTTCTTATTGCTTCCCAGAGTATTCTATTCTCATTAGGTTTACACATGGAGGTAAATACCTCCCACAACTACCATAATATCAACACTCCCTCCTAGCTAGGGAGGTATTACAGGTAATGGTCTTGAGCACAAACAAACCTTTCACCCGGTAGCATCAACATAGTTGTATAGACTATCTCATGACTAGATTATGAGCACCATCATCACCATCAGTTTCATCAACTGCATCATCTCTCGAAACCATACTCCATCTGAGTAATTAGACATGATGCTGGATAAGTCAGTCACACCACAGAGTGACACAAGAGCCATTCTTCTAATCTGGACATATGTCCTAGAAGAATAAATGTCCTAAACCATTTTTCGTCTGGGAAATCTTTGTTCATTGAGAATCCATCTAGATGATAATCATTTTCAACACTGTTGATAGTCTTCAAGGAAATCAAAACAATATCATTCAATAGAACACAACTGTGTCTATCCATAGTAGTACACAACTACAATCCAGTAGTACACTACCACACAAAGTAGCATGTCACAGGTACTTGATCAGTGACTTATAGTCACAAACAGTGGAACACATCCACCACAGTAGTATACATATACTTTCTAGAGACATAAAGTCTTCATAACAATCATCTGATATCAACCTGCATAGAAAACATTGTTATGATATAAACTGAATCATCTGGGCCATTCTTCCACTCACATCTGTGAGATCTTGGAAGAGCATTTTCCCTCAGAAGGTAAAACATCAATGATGAGCTATCTGGACTATTCTTCTCAAGAAAGGAAGAATAACTGTTGTAATTTCTGAGCTTGGACCATTCCCCACCCTGGGCCATTCCTCCAACACTAGACAAAGTGTAACCTGGAGAGAATGAGTTTTCCCTAAGGAATGTCTGTCCCTAACTATTGAACCTGGACCATTCCCCACCCTGGGCCATTACTATGGCACTAAACAAAGTGCAACCTGGAGAGAACTAATCTTCCCTAAGGAATGAATGTCTGAACCATTTCCAAAGGAAATGACTGTCTTACACCAACCTCCAAAATGGACCATTCCCCATGTTAACCACAATGGGAAATCATTGTTCGACGAGGTGGGCTAGTCTTCTTGAGTAACCCTCAAGAAGAGAGACTGGCCTAGACCATTCCCCATGTTAACCATAATGAGAAATCGCTATCTATGGTACATCAACAATCCACCGAACCATTTTCATTACGAAAATGACCATTCAATCTAGACCATTTTCCGAACTGGAAAAATCTCAAACCACTTTCTGAACTAGAAAGGAACTGCTCATCTTGGACCAATTTTCAAACCAAAAAATGACTGTCCATAAATCAATAATACATCAGTGCTCCCTCCCAACCTAGGATTCATCTCTTCCTTTTCAATAAGGATGTCATCTCCATGAGCTCCAGCTTGAGTATGAAAACTCTTTCATCTTGGAAAAAAGATTTACCAAAATGTTTGCTTATCTGCTCATCCATGGAGATATATATTGGAGAACCACTTTCTCCTTTCTGGACTTCATCATGAAGAATGTAATGCTTAATCTCAAATGTTCTTTGGTCTGGAACACTAGTTTTCTTTGAAGGCTTCATATAGCACTGATCAATATCATTGTTGGATTCCTCTTTGGTTCCTACTAGCTCACAACATCATGGCAAGGGTCAAACTGGAACATATCCATGTGACACTTCTTCTGTCATCATGAGATCTTTGTCATGGATTGGCAATCCATCATCTTGATCTCCTGAGTAATCATTCTGATACAATATCTCTGTTATAGAAAATCTTCACCACACTTCTGCTGTGCATTGGAGGTTCTCCACCAAGTTGTCTTTTTCCATCTGCATACAAGGGTCTCTTTATGGTATGCCTCAAAGCCTTGAGGTTTCTCTTCATACACTCTTTATTCAATTGTTCTGGAGAACAATATTTCCATTCATATAATGTAGAATTCCAACCCATGGATAGTGCATATGATATAATGACTCATGTAAAGGTATGTTTGGTTTATTGGAACAAGTAATCATCATAGTCTTCTCCCTCCATCTGGGAGAACCTCTAGTTCTAGATCTTGCAATGCTTGCATTCATATACATTGTTCTTCATCCCAACTTTCAGTTCCTTTGCTTGATTGTTTTTAGTGAGTTCATATCAGGCTGGTAATCTTGTGATTCTTGATACAATGACTGGTTGTTCTAGCTTGTCTTTCTTTCTTGGAATCTTCATGTTCTTCCTCATGTTTTTCTTTAGCTCTTGGGTCCATGGGTTTCTTATAGATTCCATGCTTTAAAGATTTCCACTTCTTCCTTTCATCATAGGATTGTAGATGTGGATGGACAACCAGAGATACTTTAAGGCTTCTCTTCGAAGAAGACTTCTTCTAAGGTCGAACTGAACATGTATTTCCCTTCATGGCTGCTACCATGGATATATACTTCATCATCTTCAATGGATCATAGGATTAGCTCCCTCCTAATCCTTGCTTCATGTATGAGTGCATGTTTTTCTTTTGGAAATATATAATTGGCTCCCTCCATTTAACAGAGTCCACACTTCTGTCTGCATCCTTATTGTCATAAGTCTTTCTCCAATTTCCTCTTGATTGTTGACTTCTTTCTATCTTTGCTTCTTCTAAGTTTCTTCAAGATTGATTCTGATTTCAGATTATCTTGTAATAGCTTCCATATGATTTGTTTGATGTGTTTCATCCTTTCATGTGTATTATCTGACTTGTATAATAATATAAATTCTTATCTTGTTGTTCTTCCATAGGTATAGTTCTTCTTGGAACATATTATCTTCTAAGAGATAGATATACAAGATATGTACAGAGACTATGCAAACAAGATATGTACAAGAACTAAGAAGAGTATTGTTACCTTGTCTTTAGAGGAAGAAGTTTGTTTCATCCTGCTTAGTCTTCTTTGAAGGTTCATTTTCTTCGTCAACTAATGCTTCGTGTGACTCCTTCCTTTTCTTTAGCTTGGGACAATGATTCTTGTAGTGACCATATTTTCAACAGTTGAAGAATTGCATTTCTGACATATCTTTCTCTTGATTTGGATTCTTCCTTGAGCCGAACTTCCTTTTGTTCCTGAAATTCTTGAATCTTGCTGTGAAGGCTTGATCATCGTATTTCTTTTGGGGTTTTTCTTTTTCACTAATCCTTGATTCTTCTTGCAGCAAATGTACGATACTCCTTCCTTGCGGAAAATGTTCGATACTCCTTCCTTGCGGCAAATGTTCATGCTTGTGGCAAATGCATCCCATGTCTTGGGAAGACCATTGAGTACTATGTTTACCAATTCCTTTTCTGAAATGATCTCTTCAATATCTTGTAGTTGATATATTAACTGAGAGATCCTCACAAAGTATGATGTTATGATGTCGTCATCATTCATCTTCATGTCACAGAGCTCATTCTTCAGACTCATTACTTGTCCAATGTTTCTGACAGAGAAGAGGTTTGTTAGGGCATCCTACATCTTCTTTGATGAGTCAAGATGGGAGATATAGGGTATCAAGTGATCTTTTATAGGGTCCACTATGATACTCATGGCATTGATGTCACTGTCTTTGAACTTTTCCATAACTGTAACGTTCTGCGATTCTTTCTCTTTTCCTTCTTCAAACTCTGGTTTCACGATCTTTCCTTTCACGATATCTAGTACTTTGTTCTTGGCAAGGATGAGGTCAATCCTTATCTTCCATGCTCTGAAGTTAGAAGCTCCATCTAAATTTTTTTCTAACTTCATGGAGTAGGTCATGGCTTCTTTGACTTGGTCAACCCTAGATTTGACCAAAAACTCAAACTTGACGTCTTGGCTTGCTGAGAGTACCAGGAGATGCGCTAGGCTAGGGCGCATTGGTTTATCTGGAAATTAGGTCAATCCATTCACTTAAGGTGCCTCAACGAGAGAATTAGGGTTTTTGCAACTATACATGCTAGTAAACCTAGCGCTAGTGCTTTGGTGACTGCTCCTGCTAGAAACCCTAGTGGCAGTTCTTCAACGAGATTAATATCCTTATGGCTATGGTTCCTTCGAGTGGTTAGACTGAATGAAGGAGGTGTGGGCCCATAACCTATTAGAATATAATGGATGTGCTCGTTTTACCATCGACAATATCACTATTTTCACCCAACCATAGGCCGAAGCCACCCTCCGAGCACCTTAACCTTGACAGAGAATCATTCTGGAAGCAAACCCTAGGCTAGATAGCCAAACAAAGGGTAGCACACCTTTCTCCAAGGATAGCACACCAAACAAGAGCTGATCAAATAGTCCAAACCATAACCAAGAGATAGTCCAAGCCAAAACCGAAATATGCTAGCTATAGCAGCTGCAACGATAGCTCTCCTCCAAACTTGCGAACAAGTGTTGCTCTGCAATTCTAAGAAATGCCTACCAGAATGAAGACTAGACTCTTGTATTTATACTAATTCTGGCTAACTGCCTAGGTCAACTTCTCATTCTGGGTACCTATTTACTCATTATATATTATTTATTCTGGCTGACTTCTTCTCTTGGAGGCTAATAACCTAATACAAATTATCGTCTTGAGCCGACTTGTCTATTCTATTCTCAATAGGTTTACATGTAGAGGTAAATACTTCCCACAGCTACCATAATATCAACATGACTCCCTCTGAACTAGTACTAGGTGGGGTCATCTGCCTCACCACTGGTGGAGTCACCTGTTCCTCCTCATCAATCTCCATGTGGAACACCCTGTATCCCACAAAGGTATCCTTCTTTTCAAAAGGTTCTAACTTGTCCTCTTCACCTTCGGTATAAGGATGTATACTAGCATGTATACAAATCCATGTCTGGATAGACTTCTCCATGTCTCAAACTAGAGACCATCTAATATGTTTCCTCTTGCAATTGTCACTATAGCTCCCTCTCAGAGCTATCACCACTTTTCTTGTTTATAGAAGATAAATTGATATGCAAAATGACCTATGATCTAAAATGCCTATCCAATGGAAAATGGATTCAAATATGCATATTCCCCCCCAAGTGGATTGGCTAAAAATGGGGTCTCTGAAGAGAGACGAGGTATTATCAGGCTGCTAAATCTGATCTGTCTTTCACCAGATTTTAGATCTAAGTTTGACTTTCCAAAACTGTCCTTTGCTGCCTTTTAGGACAACAAAATGTTTGGTTACTTTCTGTTGATAATTTTTGTGGTTAAGTTTCCTTTTGAGGTGCCCTTCCAAGTGTTTTTCATATCAATTGTTAGCACATACAATATAACTCAAAACACATAACGCTCCTCACAATCTTTACAACTCTAAATGTTGTTCTAACACTTCTAAGCATGCATGAAATTGACACATATGTTTTTGGTCAACATGACCCTGGAAAAACCCCCATGGGGAAAACCAGTTTGGAGTAGATGTAAATATTTGGAGATCTCAAAGCATAAATAAAACAAGTGAACCTGGTACAATAGAAACCAATCTTGGCTACCTTGGAGTCCCTTGTTGATGTGCCTGCTAGCCAATGAATGAAGATGCCCTTAGCCTTGGTGCGCCCTTCTTTCCTTGCTAAACCCTTGGTCGCTTTACCTTGTTGTTTGCCTTTGATTTTTGATTCCTTTTCCTTTACCCACTTGTAGATGTGCCCTCCTTGAAGAAATCTTGAGTTATTTGGTGAAGCTATTGGACATGTGCGCCCCCTCTCTTTGGTGCACCCTCCTCTTGTCCAAACCCCACAAATGGTGCACCCCTACTCCTTGGGTGTGCCCCTCTCACTCAAACCATTCTCCATGTTTAGAACACTCTTCTTCAAGCTTTGCTCACTCCTTAAGAGAGTGCACCCTCCTCCTAGAATGCGCCCCTACATTCGCAATTTAGGTGCTCTTGCATGTAGTTTTAATAACCAAGGGTTAGCACATGCATGCCAAAATAAGTGTAACACACCTAGAGATATTTACAGCTGAAAATACAGTAGTTCTACACTCTAACATACATGAAATTGAACACAAGTATTTTTGGTCAACATGACCTTGGATAAAACCCCCCGAGGGAAAACCAGTTTGGAATATATGTCTACATATGAGGAGAAGAGATGGTGGAATACAACAAGTACAAAATATAGATGAACCTGATACAATATCATCTTGATCCAATCTGCAACACTAGTCCAAATGAAGCAAAAGCACCCTAGGATGGTGCGCCCCCAAGAAATGATGACAAGACCACTGAAATGGAGTCAGAAGCCAACTGGAATATATGATCTAAAAACCCCTCCACACTACTCTGATATTGATGGGTAGCCTCCTTATGAAATAGACCTCATTGCAATCTGATCTCTCTAAGTCCTCCCCACTGATGATGCACCCTCCTCAGAACTGGAAGCTCCTCAATAAATAAACAAGGCCCTAAGCCTGTTGGCTATCTCCATGGAAGGGAGCGCCCAATCTAGCCTCTCCAAATGACTGAAACCTCATCATCATGCTCTCTCTCAAACTCTCCAAGTGAACAAATGAAGGAATGAAGCTTCTTTTTCTCCTTGCGCCCTCCTTAAGGAAGCATAAGGAAACCTAAAAGTTGGGTGGATGAGATCATCTCATCTAATCCCTCATCAATTGTTGAGATCATCTCAAGTAAATCTCAACCCAAAAACCACTTTACTTAAGTGTCCATAGTTTCACTTTATGTCCCTTAATTCACCCACAAAGTGAATTAATTGTCATTTTAGGCTTAAATGACCAAATTTCACTTTTGACTTAAATCTCCTAAGTCAAAGTGAAATTAGACATAAAGTACATAGTGCAAGGTACAAATTACTTCCCACATGTGTTTAGAAGCTCACAAACACAAGGGGACCACTTTCCAAGGTACCCAAATCTCAACACTCCCTCTTACCGAGGAAAGTGCCCTTCACCCCCAATCGCATCCCTGTAGTGGACATGGTTACCTACTGGAAAATACTCGGTGAGTATGGCTATACCCTAATCAATGAAAGTAGTCTCTGACACAGATCTTCTCCATCTGTGTCATCTATAGATGGAAGTGTCTATCCACCTATCCAAGATCACCTAGATCTTGGTACCAAACCAAAGATCTCAACCTTGGTCTCCCACCAAGGATTTCTACCTCCTGGCAGATCGCCAATGGTCATTACTCTTGGAATCTCACCAAGAGTCTCCTCCTTTTGGTATCTCACTAAAATCACCTGGATCTCGGCATCTCACCAAGATCCTCAGCTTGGCCTCTCACCTAGTTTCCACTTGAAGTGGATCCAGAACCTGATATGCCCGTCTCTGTAGCCAAGTGAGGCTCAAGCCTCCATGGTTCCCTACAACTCCTCCGCATCAATCTTTGATGCTTTGAAGCCCCTGCACCAACCCTCTGTCTCGAAAAATATGAAACTAAAGCTGTCTTGGGTGGACCAGTCACCCCCTCTGATGGTGTCCAAGGAAACTGAGTCCGAGCTCCCTCTGAATCACTACTATGAGTTAGTAGGTCCTCCTCAACTCTGTCTCCCCATCTGATGTTGGATGGTGTGACAACAGACAATGTAGTCGGGAATGCACACTCTCTCGCAAATTGTTCATCGAACTAAAGCTCCTTTGTTGTCGCTACTGAAACATCATGCTGCTTCTTCTTCTTGGGACATTGTCCTGCATAGTGACCCATCTGCCTACAAGCAAAGCATCTCACTGATATCATGTCTCTCTTCGTCCCACTACTGCTCTCTCCTCCCTGTGGTGGAGCCCCAAACTTGGGACCCTGCCGACCTCCTTGGTCGGTCTTCTTCTTACCCTTTTGTCCAAAGAGCTATATACTCATCACTCTGCACTGTCTGTTGTTGATGTTGTCCTGCCACAAGTCTAGTCTCCTCCTGGACGAAGTCATCCCACATCCTCTCCCATGTGGGCATAACTTCCCTGGCAACAATTCCGCGAACGAATGGACCCCATGGTTTGGTGACGCTGTTTAAGGCTATCCTCACCACAGAATTGGGTTCCACTACCTCTTCGATGGCTCCAAGATCGTATCTGATCTGGGTGTAACGAACAAGGAAAGAAGTAACCGACTCATCCTCGAGCATGAAAATGCCCCTCAGTTGATCATGAAGAACCATGTTTTTTTTCTCATTAGAGCTCTGATAAATCTTACATAGAGATGCCCACATATCATATGCATAAGCTTTCCCAATCATGTGGGGAATGATATGATCCTGCACTACATCACATATGTTCCTCTTTGCCTTATTGTTCCTCTTCCTGAACACTGCCAAAAAGACAGGAGCAGTAGAAGGGGGAACATGAACAACTGCCTTAGCTATTTCCCATAGTTCGAGGTCCTCCAAGACAAATATTATCCTCACCTTCCAAGGAAACCAATTGCTAGCCCCAGCTAGCCTATCCTCCACACACATCTGAGATGTTGACATGACTGCCAATGTTGCCTCACTGTTGTGACTCAATACAAGTGTGAAAAGAGGAAAACAAACACTGACCTCACTCCTAGAAATATAGGTGTGAAAAGAGGTCGTGAAATACAACCTCAATCATGTCCACGTAGGTGTGAAAAGAGGTTGTCGAAACTGTGCAAAAACTGCTCTACAATCCTCTACAAAATTTTGCCAACAAACTGCCACTAAACTCTGTCAATGGATGTCCACAAAATCTGCCAAGAATATTCCTATAACATCCCACCCGTATGATATCCAAACTACTAAAAAATCATCCACCTCAGCTTTGATGCCATGAAGATTTTCTAGGTCCTATCAAGCTTCCAACTAGGTCTGTCTTTGACCTCATGTTGGCTCTAAGTTTCAACTGTCAATGAAGTTTTTGCTGTTGTTTTAGGAAAGCTAACATTTCAAGAACTTCTTGTTGATTTGTTACGGTTACATTCACAATTTAGGTGCTCTAGCATGTAGTTTTAGTCACCAAGGGTTAGCACATGCATACAAAAATAAATGTAACACACCTAGAGATCTTTCTAGCTGAAAATACAATAGTTCTACACTCTAACATACATGAAATTGAATAGAGGTATTTTTGGTCAACATGACCCTGGATAAACCCCCCCGGGGAAAACCAATTTGGAATATATGTCTGTATAGAAGGAGAATAGATGGTGGAATACAACAAGTACAAAATATAGATGAACCTGATACAATAATAGTTTAATCCAAGCTGCAACACTAGTCCAAATGAAGCAAGAGCGCCCTAGGATTGTGCACCCCCCAGAAATGATAACAAGACCACTGAAATGGAGCTAGAATCCAAATGGAAGCTCTAATCTAGAAACCCCTCCATGGTACTCTGATACTAATGAGTAGCCTCCCTCTGAAATAGACCTCACTGCAATCTGAGCTCTCTAAGTCCTCCCCACTGATGATGCACCCTCCTTGGAACTAGAAGCTCCTTAATAAATAAACAAGGCCCTAAGCTTGTTGGCTATCTCCATGGAAGGGAGCGCTCAAGCTAGCCTCACCAAATTCCTAAAACCCCATCATCATGCTTTCTCTCAAACTCTCCAAGTGAACAAATGAAGGAATGAAGCCTCCTTTTCCCCTTGTGCCCTCCTTAAGGAAGCATAAGGAAACCTAAAAGTTGGGTGGATGAGATCATCTCATCTCATCCCTAATCAATGGTTGAGATCATCTCAAGTAAATCTCAACTCAAAACCCACTTTACTTAAGTTTCCATAGTTTCATTTTATGTCCCTTAATTCACCCACAAAGTGAATCAATTGTCATTTTAGGCTTAAATGACCAAATTTCACTTTTGACTTAAATCTCCTAAGTCAAAGTGAAATTATATGTAAAGTACATAGTACAAGGTACAAATTACTTCCCACATGTGTTTAGAAGCTCACAAACACAAGGGGACCACTTTCCAAGGTACCCAAATCTCAACAAAGGCATGGTATGGCATGGCAAGTAAAGGCACGGCAAGGTATGGCATGATATGTAAAGACATGGTATAGAAAAACAAGGCATGGAAAGTGAATTCAAGGCATGGTATGGAAATGCATACCATACCATACCATACCATATCTTGGAAAGGCAAGGCATACGATACCATACCATGCCAAGGATACCATACCATAGCATGGCAAGGCAAGGCATACCATACCATACCAAGGCAAGGCAAGGCAAGGCATACCATGCCATGGCAAGGCAAGGAAATGCAAGGAATGGCATCACAAAGAATGCAAAGGCATGGCATGGCATGGCATGGAAGGGTAGGGAAAGGCATGACATGACAACGCATGGCATGGAAAGACAATGCATGGTATGACAAGGCATGGCATGGCATGGAAAGAAAGGCATGTAATGGAAAGACATGGTATGGATAGACAAGGCATGGTATGGGAAGGCACACCATACCATAGCATACCATAGCAAGGCATGGCATGGAATGGAAAGGTATGGCATGGCAAGGAAAGGCATGGCATGGCAAGGCATGCAAAGGCAAAACAGGGCATGGCATGGCAAGGCAAGGAATGGAAAGGCAAGGCATGGTATGGAAAGGTAATGTCTAGCATGGAAAGGCAAGGCATGGCAAGGCATGACATGGCATGGAATGGCATGGCATGGCAAGGCATGGCAAGGAAAGGAAAGGCATGGCATGGCAAGGCATGGCAAGGCATGACATGGCAATGCAAGGTATGGCAATGCAAGACTTACCCTCAATTTCCATCCTTGTTAGCTTGACATCTAGGGTTCAATTGTCATCTTTCTCCCTTGGAATACACCTTGACACCTTTTATTACATTTCTGTCATAAGTTTCATCCCTTTAGGGCTTGATGTCTTGAATATTCTAGGGTTGTTATGTTCCATGGCAATGATGTCTTGAATATTATAGAGCTAATACCTCCTCGAGGCATAAAAACCTAACGAAGAAACATTTTTTAGTTCCGTAAGATGTTGCAAGCTTGTTTAGGCATGGAGTAGGCGATCACTTTGTCCATCTGCTCCCGAGGCACGGTTTCATAAATTGAACCCCTTAATCCAAATGTTGCATTGTTTCTTACTGGAAAAAACCCTAGTTCTTGAAATTGATGAATAAAGCAACCTCTGAAGCATGGGACCTGGGAGTGAGGGGTGCTCTAGCCAAAATCCTATGTCAGGAATCCAACAGAGTTGACGGTTCCTCAATCTGAGTCTCAATTTTCGTTTTATGCCCAGTTTTAAGCCGCATCCCAAATCATTTCAGGTACTCTTGGCCATTTCCTCCTCATGGCATAAAAACCCTAACATAGCAACATTTTTGAGTTCCGTGAGATGTTGCAATCTTGTTTAGGCATGGACTAGGTAACCACTTTGTCCATCCACTCCCAAGGCATGGTTTTATAAATTGGACCCCTTAATCGAAATGTTGCATTGCTTCTTACCGAGAAAAACCCTAGTTCTCGAAATCAATGAATAAAGAAACCTCTTAGGCATGGGACCTGGGAGTGATGGGTGCTCTAGCTAAAATCATATGCCAGGAATCCAACAAATTTGATGGTTCCACAATAAGAGTCGGTTTTTGTTTTATGCCCAGTTGCAAGATGCATCCCAAACCATTTCAGGGACTCTTGGCCCATTCCTCCTCGGGGTGTAAAAACCAAAAAGAGCAACATTTTTGAGTTCCATGAGATGTTGCAAGCTTGTTTAGGCATGGAGTAGGTGACCATTTTGTCCATCCGATCTTGAGGCATGGTTTCATAAATTGGACCCCTTAATCCAAATGTTGCATTTCTTCTTACTGAGAAAAAACCTAGTTCTTGAAATCAATGAATAAAGCAATTTTTGAGGCATGGGACCCAGGAGTGAGGGGTGCTCTAGCTAAAATCGTATGCCAGGAAGCCAACATAGTCTACAGTTCCTCAATCTGGGTCTTGGTTTTTGTTTTATGCCCAGTTGCAAGTCGCATCCCAAACCATTTTGGGGACTCTTGGCCAATACCTCCTTGGAGGACAAAAACCTAACGGAGCAACATTTTTTATTTTCGTGATATGTTGCAAGCTTGTTTAGGCATGGACTAGGTGACCACACTATCCATCTGCTCCTGAGGCAGTATTTCATAAATTTGACCCCTTAATCCAAATGTTGCATTGCTTTTAACTGAGAAAAACCCTAGTTCTTGAAATAAATGAGTAAATCAACATCCGAGGAATGGAACACAAGAGTGAGGGTTGCTCTAGTTTCCATGCCTTGCCTTGCCTCACCTTGCCTTGCCTTTCCTTCACTTTCCTTCCCTTTCCTTTCCTTCACTTTCCTTGTCATGCCATGCCTTCACTTGCCTTGCCTTGCCTTACCATGCCTTGCCTTGCCTCACCTTGCCTTGCCTTTCCTTCACTTTCCTTCCCTTGCCTTTCCTTCACTTTCCTTGTCATGCCATGCCTTCACTTGCCTTGCATTGCCTTACCATGCCTTGCCTTGCCTTTCCATGCCTTGCCTTTCCATGCCTTTCCATGCCTTTCCATGCCTTGCCATGCCTTTCCTTTCCATGTCTTGTCATGCCTTGCCTTGCCATGCCTTGCCATTCCTTTCCTTCACTTGCCATGCCTTGCCTCACCTTCACTTGCCATGCCTTGCCTCGCCTTCACTTGCCTTGCCTTTCCTTGCCTCGCCTTCACTTGCCTTGCCTTTCCTTCCCTTTTTTCATTCGAAAAAATGATAGCAGAGGGGCTCGAATTGCTGAAACCCGGTGCTCCGGATCCAATTCAATTAACGATTCGTCCATCCGAGTATTGGTTTGAGTTTTATCATGAGTTACAACTCGCCTCCTCAAGCCATTCAGGGACATGTGGTAAATTTGGTTCGGGGGCATAAAGTCCAAACCGAGCAGCATAACGGAGATACGTAAGCTCCCGCAAGTCTGTTTGGCCAAGGCCCACGCGACTATAGTACCCACAAACGCTCGACACAATGTTCTTGAAAAGCAAAAAATATGAGCCATTCAATGTAGGTAGGAAACAATACATCTGGGTGTGCGCATTGAATCAAATATCACACATGCCATCTTTACCTCCACGAACGTGTTGCAATTCTATGTACTTCAATTCATTCTATAATTTCCACCTCTGCAGCTTGAAGAATTGGATTAACAACCTGAGTCGTTCAATGTAGGTAGGTAGCAGTACCTTATCAATGGGTGTGCATCCTTGAGTTCAGATATCACTGGGTGTGCATCTTTATCTCGGTGAACATGCTGCAATTATCTATACTTATATTAATGCCATGATTTCCACTTCTGCAGGTTGAATGAATATTTATTTGTGCATATGATATCATCTTTCATAGTCACACAATATGTACTCTACTACTATGAATTTCCATCTTCTCAGAATTTGCAACAGAATCTGTATTGTACTCGGTCTCTCTTCTTTATCTTGTATCAACACAAAATCATTATTTTTTCCCCGAATGGTTGAGTTTACAATTTTTTGTATTCTTTGGTATCAACACATAATCAATACTTTGTTAGTTAGTTTTTTTTGTAGATAATGAGGTGAAAGTAGATCACATAGTTTTCCATTTGAATTAATTAATAAGATTTTGTTTTCCTGATCTCAAGTGCAGTTCCATTTCACAGAGTTTCTTTGTAGCCATATTCATTAATATTAATTAGGAATGTTTAGAGGATGTGGGATATGTATGTCACAAAATGATTCAAATCGAAGAGAGTTTGTTTGTTGGTATCATTTATTCATAATGTTGGCATCTCATATCCTCGAGTCTGATAAGACGTTAGAATTTATAGTTGTAAAATTTACAAAGGTATTCATAAATCTGTATAGTTATATTTATGTAGAAATATGTTAATAAATAACAAAACAGTTCTGCTTATTTTTACGTTTATACTTCATTTGATCTGATTTGAATGGGTTTCCTTTTTCACAGGTGATCGAGAGAAATGGAAAACATGGAAAGAATGGGTTGGGTTTGGGGTTTTTAAAATATTTTTCTTATGCAAGTTGATTAATATTTTTTCTTTGTGGTTGGGTGTTGTATACAGTAGTCCTTTCTTCCATTTTTTTTTTATTTTTTTTTTCTGGTTCACCTTGTTTTCTCTTTTGCTTTGTTTTGCAATAATTGCCCTATTTTGCAGTAAGTTTTTTTTTCTTGTTTCTTTGTTGTAATTAAATGATACCTTCTTTCATTTACATCCCGAACCATACCTTACCTTTAGATCTACTCCAGTGGCAACCAACGTCTAATCAGGTTATAATTTGATTTAATTGAGTTGGTTTAAATTCAATATAAATGTTTTTTTCATTGAATATGCATTTCATTCATTCTCAATTGATTCTAATTATGATAGTGCAACACTATTCGTACTCAATTGATGATAGTGCAGTGCTATTCATATTGGATGCACGATGGATGAATTAATTGAATTAACGGTGAATTCATTCTATTTCTTCTCCGTCCCTACTTTGAGGTAGGTAGCTCGATATGTTATAAGCTCTTATTTTCTTTAGTCATGTGTAATTTTTTTGCATAACATACTAAACTCCGGTAGTATGGAACACAACATTCTGGATGTGGGCGTTACAAATCTTCTTTATAGAGTGCTCGAGTGGAGTGCAGAGAGATCAAGAGTTTTGGTTGTGGTAGTGTGTGTTCGAGTTTGGTGTGTCTTTAATGATAATAGTAACTGAATTGAGAGTTTTAGATTAAATTCTAATCGCAAAAAGCACTTTTAGTATTGTTAATATTACAGTTTATATTAATATTATTTTAGTTATACTAATAGTATTGGGTTGTTTTTTTAACATTATTACTAGAATCATATATTCTCACCTCAAAATAGTGGTTGTGAGCCCAAGTGAAACATAAGTGTATAATCTGATTTGTTACTCATCTTCATAGGGTTAATCTTTAAGTTTTCCTAGATAGACTAATAATATCTGGAAGTTTGTCTTAGAATTTCGAGAATGCAACAAATTTAATCAAAGTTTTCCATTCGTTAAATAAGAATGTTATGCCCTACATTATAATTGCTATAAAATTATGTAGGACCAGAATGCAACAAATTTAATCAAATTTTTTCATTCATTAAATAAGAATGTTATGCCCCTACATTATAATTGTTATAAAATTATGTAGGACCAATCAAGAATATTGCATTTGATTACTTGGTTCAATGTGTAGGACACACTCATTTAGATCAATTAATTTAGTGGAGGATCCCATGACTTGTTTTAGCCTTGTGTTTATTAGTGGGCCCACTCCTTTGCCCTTTGACTTGGCTTTTTACCTTTTTGAGTTTTTCCACCCTTTCTTTCCTTTGATATTTTTGAATTTGTAAATTGTTCTACACCATTTTGTTGATTCATGAGTTTAGATCATATTAATATATGATAGTTTGTTAGTATTTCATGGAACATGGAATTGGTTTTTCCTACAAAGAAGACAGTGATTTTTCACCCATTGACACATTTTTCTTTCCCCTTTTTGATAAATTAAGCACACTTATTTTAGTTTAGGTTTCCTTTTCCTTGTCTTGAGCCTTCAACTCATCTTGGGAATCATTTCTTCCCTCCTAACATTTAGCACCTCCATTCAAAAAAAAATTTGCACAAGAATCCACATTCTCCACCATTTACTTAAGGTAATCTCCATTGTTTGTTTCCATAACAGAGAGAACCCCTTATTTATGGAGGTTCAATAAAAGTTCTTACCCTCATCCCTTGTTTGTGGTTTGAATCCTAGCATCCTTGCACCATGTCAATGATCCTCTCATCCCTCCTTTACTTTTGGTTTCATCACCTCTTTCGTACACATCTATTTCATTTTCTTTCTCTTATTTCCTTGTCCTTATCTTGGCCTTAGTCTCGATCCACCATTTACTAAAGGTCATCTCCATTGTTTGTTTCCATAATAGAGAGAACACTTTATTTATGGGGGTTGAATTAGAGTTCTCACTCTCAACCCCATATTCGTGGTTTGTGGTTTAAAACCTCGTATCCTTGCACCATATCTATGCCTCACTCATTGCCCCCAATACTTTGGGTTGTGTTACTGCTCAAACTTTCATTAAGGGAAAGTCTCGCCCTCCGAAGGAGAGCTTGGGGAAAATGATAGGCAAGCCACCCACTGTCACCTCAGTGGCCTTGCCTCTGCACTTTAAGGCTAGGGTTTCTAACCTAAGGAGGGTTGTCCTACAAGATCAATCATAAGTCCTATCATTGTACTTGGAAGGGGAAAGGCTCAGGACTCAATTTGACTTGGGTTTTCTATCTTCTCTTAGGGGTAGAGCACATCAAGTATGAGAGAAGACAATTAATAATGAACTCCAAGAGAATATGACATAAACCACAATGCTCAATTTAAAGGTGCTTGGAACTTGAAAATGTTTGTATTGTATCCAGATTCCAAATATCAATGTATCATAGCCATGTACCATTCGTCATTTACCATTTATCCATCATCAACAAATTAGATGCCGATGTATAACCAATGAAAGCAGATTATATGCCAAAAGTAGTTATCATGTGCCAAAGAACTGAAATATTTCTACTAGTGAACCATTAGGACAGCTTATGTGTTCTTATCAGACCATGAATCATGTTATATCAGTCAACCATGTACTATAGTGACAACACAATAACCAATTGAAGGAGATTGTGTAGTTATGTGGGGCAGTTGTGAAACAAGTATGTATCAAAGACCATTTCATTCAAATGTCAAAATCTAGTGAATGTGGCCAAGCACTAGGTAGTAGGAGCTGTAAAAGAAGGTTCGAGACTGTATAATGGACAACAAATGAAAATATACCAGTAGTCATATATCATACCATTCAGATGACAAGATCAGATTGGATAATTACACTATTCCCATAGTGATCTTCTTCATAAGTTCTGTGCCCAAATAATGATTAAACAATGCCTTCCACTAATAATAAAATGACAGTATCTTAGGGAAGCCTTTAGTGCCAGATTTAAAACCAGAGATAAAGACTGTGAAAGGGTCATGAATACAGTTTGTACATTAAGGTATAAATTATGTGAAAGACACCATGAAGTGTTAAGTGTATATCATCAACAAAACCGTACTTTGAACTCTGCAATTTGACATTGAATTGAACCCTTAAATAATGTAAAGTTTAGGTCTTTTTAGTGAGGACGTTGAGACATATCAATTTTCATTTTTTTTGAGTGGTTGAAGACAATGATAGACCAGTTCCTAGAGAGGGATATGGCATCTCTATTCTATGCTATATCTAGGTGAAGCTTAAGGTTTAGGATAGGACAATGTTCATGGCACCTGGAGGATTGCCCTTCAATCATTGTCCAGGGTTAGATATTTCTCTTCAAGATTGGATGGGGGATTGGTCCATGAAGAAGTCTCTCCAAGTATTAACAAGGTGATCTCAAAGGTTGTCTAAGGAATCAAGTGTATATCATCACGGAGCATTAAGTGTATATCATCAACAAAATCGTACTCTGAACTCATCAATTTGACAACGAATTGAACCCTTAAATAATTTAAAGTTTAGGTGTTTTTAGTGAGGATGTTCAGACATCTCATGCATCGATCCTTTTCTATGAGATATGTTGAGCAATAATACACCAAATATTTGCCAGAAAATGAGACTAGACCTTCAAAACTTACAATGTAACAATTCTGCAGTCCTTTAGACAATAAACACCCTTGAAATAATAGTGAAAGGAGAGTGATGTTTTCTTTTTAGAAGAGTTTGTTTTCCCTAGAGAAAGATATAGGGTCTCTATGCTAGATCTAGGTGAATCTTAGGGTTTAGGATAGGACAATGTTGATGGCACCTGAAGGATTTCTCTAGGGTTAGATATTTCTCTTCGAGATTGGATGGGGGATTGGTCCTGTGATCGCACAAGTTGTAGGTTGGGAAAATCCTGAACCAAACCACAATATGGGTACATCTAAGAGAACACCTATCCACTGTCACCTCAAATAGGTATTCCCGTCACTTTAGAGGGAGTGATCACTTCAAGGGAGGAATCCCGGGCGACCCTAGGTAGAAATGAGATGGAAAATGATACTTATGAATGGATTCCCCTATAATTCAAGTTTCTAGATGGAAAGAAGGTTGGAAATGAGTCTTGGTAGTAGTCAATGATTGTCAAGTCTTTGAGTACCTGTGAAGAGTGTTTGTACATGCCCGAGACACAAGAAAAACCAATTGTAGGAACTATATGTTAGGTGGAAAACCAATTTAATCTTGTTGTCCCTAATTGCAGCAGTCAGCAAAGATATATATCGGTGAACAAATGATTATTAGAGCTACTCAAAAAATGCTAAAAGTCTTGTAAACAATGCAAGAGATAAACTAGAAAACACTAGTACAACTCAAGTATAAAAGCATAAGACTTTAGCATTGATGTAAGGCTGTTATAGACAAGTATTGCAGAGATGTATTTGCATCTTGTTTTCATCCTTATACACACTTGCAAACGTGAGCTAAGTCCTGCTCACTTAGTGTTTCCTCGGAGGCACAATTCCCAGGTTCAAAGTCCATGCTGTCACTTTGACTTGAACCTCTTCCATCTAAGCTAACTCCTAGGGAAGCCAAGGGGGGTAGACCCTAGTTACTAGATGAGATTAAGAGTTTTAATGTTCTAGGAGTTGGTTTTAATTGGTTAAAAGGTTAGGGGGAATCTAGCCTAAGATGTCAATCAACAAATGCAAGATGCAACTATCTAAGTATGAGAGTCAGACCTTTTTCTAGGGCAACTAAGACTAGTGCCTAAGATTGGGTAATGGGGTCAACTAAGTTAGGGGGAATGTTCGTTACAGGATAAGTTACAAAGTATTACAATAAGATAGATACAACTAGACACAAGGAATATATCAGATGTATAGATTAAAACTAGATACAAGATATACAATAAACTAACAAGTTTACACGCATGTGTAGGAATTAAAGATACTTAAGATAGACAAATCATCAACACATGAAGCCAAGCATGCTCACAATAGATAGAGTTTTGTTGGACTGCTTTTCAATGGCCAAGAGATGTAAAGCACTCAAGACCCAATCAAGAGAATGCCTCCAGGTGGATGCACACTTCTTGAAGGATCACACCACAGATACATGGACAAAATAAAGATGAAATCTTTGAAAGTAAAGTCCTCCAGATGAAGAGATGTAACCACTTAAGTAATAATTCTACAACACATAAATGATGACTTGTGTATGAATGTAAATTGAAAGATAGTGAGATCAGTGAACTTGCAAGTGTGTAACTGTATTAATTTTAGCCCTATCTAGATATCAACCCAAAAATATCCTCCCCCTATTACCAAGTGGTTTCCGGATGCTCAAGAAGTGAGGCAACGAGGCCTACCCTAGCTTCACAAGTCAACCCTAAGGCTGAGTACTCCGGAAAATTTCCATGGCTTTCCTCAAAACCCCAGTTTTTAAGTGGCGAAGATGGTGAGTTAATGTGTCCTATTAAGTCTAATTAATGAATTTTAGATCTATGAGCTAAATATTGTGAAGTGTGATTGAGTTCTTGTAGCTTGCTCAACAAAGTTTCCAAAGTACTGAAAATTGAAATACGTGAAGGCTTAAGCCCTTTAACAAAGAAGTTGCCAAATGAGTTCTTAAGTGTTATATTGCAAATGTGAAGTGTGAGAACTGAAAGTAACTTGCGGAATTGTAAAAGGTTGATTAAGCCCTTAAGATATCGATACTTGCATGCATGTACATAAGATGGAAGACTTAAGAAACAATTGCTTGCATGTAAAGTAAAAGATAGAACTAAAAAATTAATTAACCAATTAGTGCATGCATGTGTGATGGGTGAAGCTTTAAGAAATTAAAGATTGCATGCAAGGTAAGATAAATTGAAAGCAAAATATCCACGATGCCTCCACGGGCTCTAAGCTAGCATACGTTATGAGATCTACTCTAGATTATTTTAAGTTAAGCATGCATGTAGAAATCAGGACTAATCTAGCTAATATTGCAAAGTAAAGACTGAAAGGAAAGAAAGCCACTTGGGTACAACTCCTTCAGGCTTGCATTTATAGTATTTTAGAGTAAATCGGGAAGAAGGAAACGTTACCCAGTGAGAGGAGTTGTTTGGAGGATGTGTTGTGCATGTGATTTGGGCAGCATGCCCTCTTGTCCTAGTAAGAACCTGCAAAAATCAGCAAGCTATTGCTTGTTGATTTGAGCTGCAACACAATCAAAAAATGTTATGAAATCTTTGTTTTTTAGACAAAGATTTCGTGCATTCAAGAACCAGAAAATTAAATGATTTTAGGTGACCTATCTAAGCTTGTTAGCTACCGAAATGAAGAATGAGAGAAGGTGAAAAATATCATAAATAACTTGGAGTGTATGCGAGAAGTAAAGGTAAATCTGTGCTTGGACTTAACCCAATATCCTCTCCTTGAAGTGTCCTGCAAAGCTTAAACAAAATGTGAGACTAAGATAGATAATGAAGGCATATATCAATAATCAAAACTAATTTTAATCATTAGTACATGCAGATCAAATAAGCTAGCAATTATACAATCACTAAACTTAGTTAAGTAAACTAATTTACCCAACACTCTACCTATGATCACACAAATATTTAAAACAAAACGATTTCACCTCATACGCATGCAAAGAGCCCAGAAAAATCTTGAGATCCATGTATCCTCCAAAGCATTTCTTTTTATTATCCAAATGGAAGAATTTGTAGCAACTAATTGCTACAAGTTCTTCAAGAGCCACACCAATGAAGAAAAGTGACAATAATGATGAGAGAGGAAGAGAATAAGATAGTGAGAAAATGGTAGCATAACAATAGAATAATGAAAGGTGATGAATGAGGCAGTGAGAGGTCTCTTAAATAGCTTGAGGATCTAACACTACTACATATTGAAAAATTTGCGACGACCACTTGCGACGAAAGTACTCTTTCGTCGCAACATGCAAGAGATTTTTTTTTTTTCTAAATCTACCCCATGTTTGTCGCCCTCTCAACGCCTATAGTTTGACTGAACTGTAATGGTCAATTTTCATCACATACACGACGACCCTAATTTTTCCATCGCCTATGCGACGAAATTCGACCATAAAAATTTAGTCAAACTTTACTGTTGAAAATGACCTAAAATAAATAGTTGTAAAAATATATATATATATTTTTAGGTCACTATCGTCGCAATTGCGACGACGGTGACCTAAAATTGGCCTATAAATAATTGACGATTTGAAGATGTTGCGACAATCTTTCTATAACAACGACGATTCCGAAAGGGTATTTTTGTGCAGAAAAATGTCGCAGAATGTTGTTAGAGGTGGGAAAAAAAGTAAAGCGGGTGAAAAGGGTGATGGTAGATGTTATTGCCCTTGTAAAAAATTTTGCCTCAGATGTCCCATAAGAATTTTAATAGCAACAGCTACAAAACATTGTAGGAAATATGGTCACATTGATGGCGGATCGAATGAATATCGTACCATGGTAATTAGCTATATATTTATTATCTTTTTTTATTTTGTCAATTTTATATAAAATTATATATATGTATATATATTGTTTGAATGTTTGTTATGGTATACACTAATTTTGCATGATTGTTTGTAATTATAAAGTTAGAGTTGCCCTCTAACTTTTCGTAGAATATTGCACCAAGTATTAGTAGAAATGATGTCGTACAAGCTGAGGAACATCATCATGACCAAGCAAATGAGGATCTCATGGAAGAAGATGATGGGACAAATCAAGTTAATGA
>JZKD02S2384138.1:517506-574358 GCA_000966675.3 Picea glauca
AGAATCGTCTTTAACCTCCAAGAAAACATAATTCTATATCTACCCCAAGACCTATCAACCAAACATCAAAACATAGACAATTGAGTAGCTTCTAGTAGAGCATTTTCCTTGTATTTACATTCCCACAAGGAGTCTTGTAGCATGATGGCTTATTTTGACAACATATCCTATTTTTTATTAAAATCCATGTAGATATGGAAAAATGAGGCCTCCTCGAACATAGATTTTTTCTCCAAGCATAGTGCCATGATTGGCTCCAAAGAGTATGACTCCATCCCCACATATTTTTGGCAAGCCTTGATAAGCTCCATCAAAGAAGTCCCAAGGCTTTGTGAAATCAATACAGGGCTCATGCAATAACCTTTGGGATTTAATATTAATATTAATATCAAAATTGATGCCCAAAATATTTTTTTAATTTTTTTCTAAACACATTTTGTCCGTCAGATATCCGACGACAAATTTTATATATGCGATGGTTTTTCCATATATACAATGGAAATTTTTCATCAGATATTCGACGAAAACTTTTATATATGCGACGGTTTTTCCATATAGACAACGGAAAGTTGTCATCGGATATCCGACAACAAATTTTATGTATGCGACGATTTTGCCATATAAACAACGGAAAGTTGTCATCGGATGTCCGATGACCACTTTTATCTATGCGACGATTATGCTATATAAACAACGGAAAGTTGTCGTCGCATATGCGACAACCACGTTTATCGATGTAACGGTTATGCTATATAAACAACGAAAAGTGGTCGTCGCCGATTTGACGACAAATTCTATTGTTTGTGTCAGTTTAGCTACATAAACAACAACAAAAGTTGTCATCGAATATGCGATGACGGCTTCTATTGATGCGTCGGTTTAACTATAAAAGTTGTTGTCGCAATATAGACGAAAAGTTGGTTTGAGATTGTTTGCCTGTATCGTCGCTTATGCGACGTTTTTGCAAGTTCGTTGCAAATGCCACGTCACCTAAACCGACATTTCAAAAACTCCAAATTCATCACCATATCAACGACATAACGTCGCATAAGCGTCAAAACAACCATCGCAAAATGGGCCAAATGTGCTAGTGTAAGGAGACCCCTCTTGGATCTTCAACAAGTGTCAAAGATCCAAGGGACAAGACAACTCATTTGGGAAAGCAGCCAATGAGAGGGTAATATTTTAGGGTGAGGGGAAATGGAAAGAAGAGTTGGATGGGTGAAGAAATCAAGGCAAGGAGGGGGCGAATTGGGCAAGTGAGGGAGTCATACACTCTCATCCAAGGCAGATTCCTTCTTTTTAATTAGAGTTTCTAACTTTCAAAGAGAGGAAGAGTGAGTCTTCAAGGGAAAGGCGTGAGATATGACTTGGAAACAAGGGGATGTGTGGGTAGAGTGTGTTGAAAACACTCCCCATTGGCACGTGATAGGTGGAGGAGAGACCCCACGTTCCAGCTTAAAGAAAGTTCTAATTTAACTTTTGAAGTTTCCGAACTGAAAAGGAAAAGCGTGAAGTATCCACTTTTACGTAGATGGTGACGTGAGATTAGTTGAGGTACATGAGGAGAGATGTGTACGGCACATTCCTTAAGAGCATGAAAATGGTGGAATGGAAGGAGAGGACGTGAGAAATAAGGGAGGGACCCACGACTTAAATTAAGGGAAACTCAAGTGTTACGTGGGAGTGGGTTTACGTGAGGGAAAAGTGTGATGTGAGGAGAGGGGGACGTGGAGTGTGGATTCCATGTAATGGAGAAGGGATAGGGAGGGAGAACCTCATGAGGAGAGGACCAAAACTCTTTAATAAAATATTTATTAATTAAATGCATAAGAGGGTCGTATGTTTTTTTAGGAAGGGGCGTATCACCCACATGGGGAATAAATTAAAAGTTAACTTTAATTAAATGGGGGGTTAAAAGGGTAGGAAAAAGGTGGAATAGGTTAGTTGGGAATTCCTCATCATTAATTTCCACTTACTTCACTTAATTTGGTCCATTATTACAAAAATGACATTTGCCCATGTCCTCGGTTTGGCAATTAAAATTGTCGTTTTCCCGAAAAACTCCTAAGTGGACAAACAACCTAGCAAAACTTGTCCGACTGAGTTGAAACTTGGTCCACAAGTGCAGGGGGTCTCATTAGATTTCTTTTGAGTACAAATACCCCTATTGAAAATCTCGAGACCTAAGTTTTACATTAAATACCCAAAATTAATTAATTAATTAATCAATTAATTAATTTGGAACCTTAAAAAAAACCTATCTATACTTGACGGAATTCCACGAAATTTCGCGTGTTGTCTTACATGGTCATTTAAAACATTCCTAAACACTATCTACCTAGGAATGACTTCATTAGAATGCCTCTCACCACTTTGGAGGATTTATTGGCTGGGAGTGAAAAACTCAAGGGAGATTAACCCAGCTGGTTAGGCCACATTAACCTCCTGAGAATAAAAAACACTCAGCAAAAGGAACTCTCCTAATGAAGAAACCCTAAGGAAACTGACCTAACATGATCCATGTAGACCTATTACATTGTAAACCCACGCAGGGGTGCGGTAATCCCGCTTAAAAAAAATTGTGTTGGAGCCAAAAATGCCCTGTAGAACCAAAAAGTCTTCGACATGTTTGCATCTATTGATGCATATCTTCATGGTATATGGAGTTGAACCCCTAGTTGAAGAGGCAGTCAACATAGCCTTGTGTCTGTAGCAAACAAGTTACAGTAGAAAGACCAACCACCAAAACTTGCAAAGAATCCACCCAAAACATGCACTAGGACTAGTAGATTATGTTGGTTATTCAAGAAAGTGTTTAGGCTTTGTTGCAGCCCTAATGGCTTTAGCATTAAACTTATTACAGCAACAAATTGTTTGGTTTAGAGAGGACACCCTTAGGGCACAAGAATGCTTATAACATTTAGAAAATAATCCAACTTGAACAAGATTGATATCTCACTAAATCATGTTTACCAAGGCAAACATTTTATTTCTCCAATGCAAAAATTTCAGATTAGTGCCTTTAAAATGGGTGAATGGAGTCTTAGAAGTGTGAGTTGGATCAACAAGATCCCTAGGGGTGTAAATCCTCTTACTCCCTAGGGCATGACAATCAACCTAAGGTAGATCTAGGAGCGTGTACACACTCGTACTAATTGACCACTGATTTGCTTGTTCGTGTATGTTTATTTGCAAGTTGGCCTCTTAAGTTTCGGCCTTAGGGTTTATTGTTCAGTTATTTAAGTTTAGATTTGAAGACAAGCAACGAAGATACAAGATAACACAAGATATGGAACCAACAACAAGATCTGACCTTTATTGATGTAAATAAGCAAGAACCTAATACAAGAAGGATGCAGATCTAGAATAATCCTCAGATAGCTCCAATAGATAAGATAGGAGTTATTACAAAATGCTTCGGCAAGAAGATGCAAGCCCCCAAGGTTGGATATATTGATTGAGAACTTGATATCCCTTATTGATTGAGAACTTTATTGTCTCTCTTCTATGAGATTTCCTTTGGTGGGGGATTGAAGTGGTGGACTTATTGATTGAGAACTTGATATCCCTTATTGATTGAGAACTTTATTGTCTCTCTTCTATAAGCTTGCCTTTGTTGGAGGATTGAAGTGGTGGAGGCCCAGCTAGAAGGAACTTAGTTTCTCATTTATGAACTGTGCCGACACGGAAGTCTGTAACATTTTCACTTCTGCTAATAATATATTAATAGAAATACTCCTTTCCCATCCAATTGAATCTTGCAAATATTTGAATTATTATTCCATGGGCATATTTGTCATTTTTATTAATGGATTATGCTATTGAATGTGCTAACATTATTTATTATCACCATATGCTTACTTTGCTTGGTTGTTGAGGACTAGTTGCAGCTATATTTCTTTGGGTCAAGTGCTCAATGGTGGACCTCATCGAACGTCTGGACGAGGTAGGCCTTTTATCTTGTCTCACTAGCATATTCATTTATATAGCATACTTGAGAATAAAGTTGATTTTTGCAGTAATTTCCGTATGTTGTGGTTTACCCTAGCCATAGAGAGATTTTCCTCATAACAGAATTGGCAACCATACTGAGGATTGAATCTTCTTTCTTAGGGTTGGAGTGCTTTTCTCCTTAGATTGCTCGTTCCTATTGTGTTTCTTGTCATATCATTGCTTGACAACCTCTGTTCACTTTGGGTCAAAGTTTTTCAGCCTTCTCCCTTACCTGGCTTTGTTTTTTAAACATATACACAATTTTTGGCATGCCAGTCGCGTATATATGCGGGTTGGCCCTCTGCAAGCTGCGTACATATGCTTTGTTTCCTTGAACAGTCGTGTACATCATCCTTCTTTTCTTGCTGGGTGGGTGGGATTTGATATTTGTTGAGTCTTCTTGGGTCTCTGTAGTGACTGTTAAGTGCCTGTGGGATGACAGGAAACCTGTTTGGATTTGAATTTTTGGGTGGAGTCTTTCTCATCACCATTTCATTTTTATTGTCCTTGTACATTGGGCTGGGTGTTTTGCTCCTTGGTATTCTACTTGAGTTATCTCTTTCTATACACAGTAGAGTTTTATATATCAAGTTGATATTCAGTCCATGCATTTTCGTTTTTATTATATTGACAATACAAAAATATTAGGCATTTTGCATTGCTTGGCATTTTTTATCTTTTGAGTCTTTGTCATTAGCTTAGTGCATGTAAAGAAAGATTGCATTTTTACTTCAGAATTTCATAGTTGAATTTGAAAATTGCATTTGATATTGGAAGCATATCATTCATTGAAAATTGAAGTTAGGACTTTGCATTATATTCATATTTACTTTTCTTGCCGAGTCATAACATCACGAGTTTCACTACCATACCTTTTTGAGTAATCAAAGACAGTAAAATTAACACTATAATTTAAAATTGATCAGTCACGATTTTCTTTTCTAGGGTGTACAAACTAGCTTAGGATTTAGTGCCTTGGAATAGGATTTTGTGAGTAAACTTCTCCAAGGCAATTAAATCAACATATCTGTCTAACAAAGAAAGTGGAGAAATCCATTGTATAATTGGTAATATCAAGAGGCTCCGCTCACACTGGAGTTAATCACGAGGTCGCATGAGGTTGGTTGAAAGGATATCCCCCCGATACCTTCTTAGCATTAGAGATATTTCTGGGGATCTATTCGTATCTGGGGATCTTGCTAGTTCCTTTACCTTCGTGAGAGGCAATACTTTCAAGGTTTCGGGCTTTGTTACCCTTCCCATACAGTGGACCTAACTTACGACTGCTCACCTATGCATCAGTTCTACATTGGCTACTTAGTTTCTTGATTTAGGTGCCACATAGGTTACTTGTAGGGGTTATTCTGCAGGTACCCTGGGTCGGACATCACACAACCTTTATGGAGGATTACCTCTCCAGGGGGATATGATCGATTGGTTTTTAAGCCCACAAGGGCCCTTATAACTAATTCTATTACCTCTGATCTTTAGCAGGGAGTCTCAGGCCCCTCTTGGGCGAGACATACCTTCTTTAGGGGGGGAGGCCACTTTTAGCCACTTTACCCCGTTTGTGTGCATATTGGTCATTTGATTTTTAGTGTGCTCTTTGATTACTAGCGAGCCTTAGGATTTATTTTTTGTATCTTCAGTTTTAAGTAATAGTGGAGTCAGACAAATGTCCCCGCCGGTCTCGTCGCTTGTTACAATTACCACTGGATTTCAAGTCTTTGCCTTCTCAAAGGAATAAAGTTATTAGACATGGTACACACACCTCCATTGTTCAGACTTGTGATTCTACAAGGATGAGTACTGAACCTAGTCTTCAGAACACTGGGAGCCCTTTGACTCCCACACCTACTATAGTTAATGACACCCCTTCGACTCCTGCAACCACAATGGTTGTAGTGTTGGAGGAACCTATCATTACTATGGCTCGGCCTATAGTGAATGCTCAATCTCTTGCCTCGAACCCATTTGGGTCTCTTGGTCACTCACCAGGCTATAATGTTAAGTCCATCCCCATGGCCTCTAGTCCTTTTTCCTATGGTATGTCGAACTTTACTTCGTAGTTTTCGAACGCCATCCCAGCTGCTAGCCCTAATGCTAGCATTGGGCTTGGGGGAACTACACCTCCTTATACTCCATTTTTGTTTGGTGGTTCTCAAATCCCTCAAACAAATCCTAATATGGGAGGCATTCCTACTTTTAAACCCAGGTCTAATCCTCTTTCTTTTGGGTGGAACAACCAACCTGGCAGACAAGCTTCTACTCAATTTTTTCCTATACCCCTACCTCCTCAGTGTCGATTCTGACCAACATGTTTGGCATGACGAATCCACCTCTATCCTCCAGATTCACACCCGAAGGAGGTTCGTTTCACGCTTTGGGAAACCCCCAATATGGTCGGGGGTAATTTTTATAACCCCCATCAGAACATTTCTACTAGAATGATGCCCAACCAACCTTTTATGAATCATCCCGAAGGAGGGTCTTACAACCTCGGAAAGGGACATGGTGCTTACCAGAACCCTAGATGGGCTATAGTTCCTCAAACACAATCTTACCAAGGAGCTTGGGATCATATGCCGCAACCCCATCTCCCTTTTCTAGCCACGCTTAATCTGCCAGAATTGTCTGACTTGATGAACGACCATGTGAGTCATGATCCTACATGCCCCCCCCATCCCCACCAAGCTTCCTTCATACATTTCAAAATTCGAAGGTAAGAATGGAGAGGATCCTGGTGATCATGTTACTACCTTTCACCTATGGTGCTCTTCGAATTCCCTTAATGATGATTCCATTAGTTTAAGATTATTTTAACACACCCTCATTGGGGTCATTGCGAAATGGTAGAGGATCCTGGTGATCACATTACTACCTTTCACCTATGGTGCTATTCGAATTCCCTTAATGACGATTCCATTCCGTTAAGATTATTTTAGCGCACCCTCATTGGGGTCGCTGCAAAATGGTATATCGAGCTACCTAGGGGGGCATATGGGACCTTTAGGTAGATGGTGTTGGTCTTCCTTAACCACTTTCATTTGTCGGTTACGATGTTGGCCTGGAACTTTTGTCGACTTTATGCTAGGACACCGCCACTCATATCTCGAATCATATCCGAGAGTGGAATAGATGAAAGAGGTTGATTAAGACCTCCATACCCCCGACCTTTCTTTTAGAATGGTTTCTTAAGTCTTTGCAGCCTCCTATCTCAAAGGATGTTGTTACATCTGGGGCCACCACTAAGGAAGAAGCGATCTACAAAGCCCAACAGTTAGATCTTATATATGCTTAGTCTGGGATGTTATACCACATTCTTCCAAATGTACCGTGATCAACTTATGACCCTAGAAAAAATCCCAGACCTCATGCCAATGGCATTGTAGGCTCCGCCAATTTAAAATCCGTAGACTCGGTGACAAGCCATTTGAAAGAGTTGTCTCTAAATCAGTCTACAGGATGGCCAGCTTCGTCTGTGTCTTCCAATCCCACTCAGTCGGCAGATGTACATTCCATGCAATTGTCGGCTGACCCAAATGGTAACCAACAACCATGCGGGAATAAGAAGAAAGGACATAATAATAATTGTAAGTGTGGGAAAAATAATAATAAACCCAACGACAATGGTAATAATGAGAAGGCGAATAATAGTGTTGGAGAAAGACATAAAGTGAAATCTCCTTGTAATCTTTGTACAGACGATCACCTCACTCATTTATGCCCCAAACTTGCGGAAGCTGCGAGGCTATTATCTCTACCGCCCGTTGTGCTGACGAATCCTTTTCCACATAACCAACACATGGCCTCAAGTTCCTCAAACGTCGGTGTTATCACTGAAATTTCATCCGCAAATGGTTACAAGAATTCAACATCATCAAACAGTTATGAAGTCATCCATGGACCTGAATTAACACAAAAGCATTCATAAAGGGTAAAAAACTATACAAAATAGTGAAAAATTGAAAGGTGCTATGAAGACATTGGGCGCGTGCGCACATGCGCGAAACATAAATGCCAGATTCACGCACATGCGCACGATGCATGACTGTTATCGCAAAAATCCACACACCTAAGAAATGGTGCATTTATGAGAGTGGTCGGCCTCCCACCCACTTCTGGTTCAGCTCCCAAGCCGATTTGACACTCAAATCTGGACTGGATTCGACTGGATGGTTGGTCAAAGACCTAGAAATGCCCTAATTAGCCTCTTTACACACTACAAACTAGTTGAACAATAGCTCAAAGGAATGTTATAAAAAGGCCATGGATACACTTCATTTTTCAAGGAATTCAAAGAAAAGGTATGTTGCCATTATTCTCTTGAGGACTCTTCTATCCTTGCCAAGAGTATACTTGCATCATTGCATTGGGAAATCCATCTCACCCCTTGAGTGGATTAGCAAAGAATTATTTCACCATTTTCATTTTCATTTTCATTTTCAAAGTTGTAAGAAGATCTTACTTGTGGGGGTCCAAGAGCCCTCCCTTGGAGGAAGAAGGGACTCATAGTCCCCTTGATTCTCGGTGTTTTATTTCACTAATATCAGCCTTATCATTGGTGACATGGGTCTCATTGTTATTTGTGTCTCTATGTCCCTATGCTTATAAATTTAGTTGTTGTTTTATTTCTTAGTTTAATTCTTAGTTGTTGTTTTATATTTATTTTTCTAACCCTTTTCCTTGCAGCTGTCCTTCTCAGCAAACCCAACTAAGCTTGCAAGCACCTCTATTTTGCTCACTAAGGTGACGAAAGAGGCACAACAGTCGGAAATGCGATTGGTGGGAGTCAAAACCCGCCATTGCAAGATGACAATCGTTTGTGTATGAATATGGTCAAAATGAAAGATCATGTAGCCACTTGATCTCAAGATTATAGTTCTTTACAGGCTATGCCTAGTCTAGAATCTCCTCCTCCTCCTTCGAAGATGACTTTATAGATTGAAAAACCAGAGCCACTGCATCGTATTCCGAAAGGAGTACTCAAGCACTCTACCCACAATCCAAATGCTAGAGCTACCCATAACTACTCTGTTGCTAAGGACCTGGTCAAACCTCTTGTGCGATGTCGGCTTTGGAGGTACTCCATACATGTCCTTCACAGAGGAATGCCTTAGCATCTACGTTAGGAGCTCTAGAACCCAGTGGCTCAAAATTTATCAAGTTTGATGTTACAGATGTGAAGCCTCGCTTGCTTTACCATGTGACAGTCCAAATCCACATGGGGTACTCAATGTATACCATCAAACATGCAATTGTTGATGAAGGTGCTACTACATGTGTGATGTCCCTGATCTATTGGAAAGCTCTCAATTCTCTGACTCTTTCTAAATCATCAAACATGTTGACTGCTTTTGATGGTCATTCCTTCCGCCCTCACGGTATTCTTCCTGCCTTTCCAGTCTAGTTAGGTGGGAAGAGGGTAGAGGTGGAGGTGGAGGTAGTTGATGTGCCTCTTGATTATAACTTGTTACTAGGACGCAATTGAACTTATGCTATGGTCGTTGTTGTATTGGCTGTCTTCCGTATCCTTTGTTTTCCTCATGATGGGAAGATTGTGACGATCAACTAGTTATCCTTTGTGTATGCTAGTCCCAATGCATCTATTGGACCGTCAATCCTTGTGATCAACAATTCTCAGCCGAAAATTGAGAATGTCAGTGTCAGAATGTATTCTTCCTTTATGGGTACTTTCGACTTCATGGCACCGATTCACCACGTTTACGCCATGTCCAGTAGGCCCATTTTGACAGAGAGGTCCATTCCTTTTCGCACTTCCTATTTTAGTGATCTGTGGACCCTACCTTCCTCGACTTCGTCTTGTGAAGGTCAGTCACATACTGGAATGTCCATGCCACTATCGACAGTGGAGATCGCGTATCAAGTTGTTCTTGACTCTTCTGTTGATCCTGATCCTATTACCTCGTCGACAGATGAGGAGGATCTTGTTCTTAAGCTCATGTGGGCCACTTCGTTGTCTTGTTCACATGACTTCCTTGATGGGAATTTTCCCTCAGACAAAGCTATCATCGAAGCCATGAATGGTTCCAACAAACCTTGGGATGTTATGCATCACCTCTCTTATTTTCTCCTAGATCTTGAAAGGATCGAACAAGATGACTTTCAATCTACTTTGAGTGAGATAGTCGGTCGCGTCGTAGTTCCACTTGATACGCATGACATTTACACCAAAAGAAATATGGAGAGTATTTCTCCTACCGTCACAATCGATATCTCTCGTACCCCTGACAAGATTGAAAATGTACATATCGGTGCAGATTGTTCGCCAGAAGAAATCTTGATCTACACCGAACTCCTTTTATTAAAGCCTTTCGGAGTATTATACTATGGAATTCCTTTTACTACAACATTTTCTTCTTGGATTATGTATGCATCTAAAGTGCACTCTCTCATTGTAAAACAAATTCCTAGGCATACTCTTGTAGTTTTTCAATAGTGGAAAAGCAGTCGGATGATGTCCCCATGTATTTCATATTTCATAATACCCCACTCCTCCTCCCAATGGGTTTCGTGCTCATGTTTCCATGTATTGTACATATGATGGACACTCATCTTTCTGATGGCCTTCTGTCTTACATGTAATACACCAAACTTGTTCACACTTTTCCTTCCTTTCATCAGTTTTGACAACTAAATCGTTAGCACAACCAACTATGACTGAACGTGTGCCATCCATGTGCCATCTCTTCTATGGGATGCCTCTAACTTCATTGAAATTTCTAAGGCTTCTGTTTGTGACGTGACTTTCTGTTGTGTCAAAGGACAACAAATGTGTGACAACAACCCTGCAATAAACCATTCTCTATGTTGTTCATCAGGAATCTGGAAATTCAATCTACCCATCACATATTTAAACCTATGATCATAATCCCAAATTGTCTCAATTTGTACTTGCTTAATTTCTTTCAGCTTTGTGATGTATTGCGAGTCATATTTTGGCTTTCAAAATTCCTTAAATAAAGCTTGTCCAATTTCTACTAATGTTCTTGATTGTCTTGTCGGTGTGAGAGTATAGTATTTCATGTACCATAACAATGCGCAACCTTTGAACGTCATTGCTAACTGTGAAATATCCATTGCCTCATCCTAGACATTCTTCACAATCCATATTGTTTCACATACAAACAGATGTATCTCTGGGTCTTCTGAACCCGTTCCCTTGAATTCAAGCATCCTTAATGTAGTATCTATTCCTACCATTGTATAATGTGTAGTACTTACCTTCAGTGATGGTGGTTTACTTTGATTCATTGTGCTACCTCTTCTATTATAATTATTTTTCTGATTTCCTCCACTAACTACAATATCTCTTGAAAAATTTCCAGTTCCTGCATTAGATCTTGGTAACGCACACAGGGTCGTGGGTTCGACATAGATTATGATATGAGATGGACTTCCTTCTTCTGCTGGACTACACTAAGGATCCTTTTCTTTCTCCTTCCTTTCTTTGTACAGTGTGATCTGGAGAACTACGCAAGGGTCTCTTTTCTCAAACACTCTTTGTTTCTCTTCTCTCTCAGCCACAATCTCCTTCTTACTATACCTAAACCTTTTCCCAAAATGCAATACTCCAATCTCTCCGTCTAATGCACTATCTTTCTTGACATCCTCATTCCATTCATTCCATATTCATACTTTCACTCATCTGTTTTCACTCTTAGATCATTCTCTAGTCATCCCCCAGTCCCTCTATGTGCGCTAAGGTGCCTAGAAATCAAATTTTGTCTTCATAACATTATTGTCGCACGACAACATCTTTATCCAAGTAGATAGTGTGTTCAAAAATATTCCGCGCAGAACCTTGAAAAACTCCCTTTCTGCGACACTATAAGATTCGGTACAATCTATCGTAAACTCTATTATGTAACCCCCTAGTATACTATTGAACAAAAAAAAAACTGTGCGAGAAACTTTATTACTTATTGTATTCAACTATCTTATCATCTCATGAGTCTATTTTCTCAGAGCCTTAACTTGGTATCTCCCAATATTCCCCACTAGCATTTCTAACCATTCAATCAAAATTATCAAGAACTCACCAAAGAAGATTTCATGCAGATATGTAAACACATACCTTTGCAACCATTTTTCGTCGTTGATCCATGGGTTCGTATTTTGTTCTCTAGAAAATTATTGTTCCTTCCTTTCTATCCATTATGTGATATCCTTCTTAGTCGGCCTCCAAAACATTCCCCTCAATTATAGATCCTTGTCTCGACAATGGAACCATTTGTTGGCATGTAGTGGGAAGACTTGAGGTTCAAAGATAATAAACCAACAAAACCAATAGACATCAGTCCTTTTGGCATCACCTGCAAGCAAGTGAAGTCTCACTCGAGGCATCTAGAGGGGCTGCAGGAACCAAGTTATTGCAGTGATGAGGGGAAGTGAGGCATTCAACATGACTATACTATGCATTGTTCATGTGTGTAGTTTCCATCACTCATGCAATATACTATGTTCATGACATTACCTTACTTAACATTCATTCATTCATCACTACCTTAAGTGTGCAACATATATCAATGACATATTCAGAATGCTAAAGATTCATCACCATTGTGCAAAGACAGTAAGCATATCTATACTAATCATACAAAACACATAAGAAACACATCGAGACACAAGGTTTAACATGGTTTGACCTAAACTAGGCTATGTCCACAACGGTTGGCTTCTTATTCATTCATTCATAAAGTTCAGTTCTTACATCAAGTGTGCACTGTGCTCATAACATGTATATCAATTTTGCCTCAACATGCCCTAGACGTTCAGGCATACAATGAACACTATCTCCCAAAAACTTCCCAAAACTTCCCAATACTCATCAAACTCTTCTTTCAAAGTACTCAAAAAATGTTCCTCTACACAAAAAACCCATTGCAACTTATAGCTTTACAATAGGGCTAAGCCTATTACAAAATGGTTACAAAGTGGACATAATGTCCCAAAACTCCTAACTACTTTTTTCCTTTTTCACACGGGCTTTTGAAAATGTTCCAACTGTTTTGCGCACATGCTTCTCCTTAGCCAAAATGTCATGTGATTCGTTACTGTGTGATTCCCAAAACTTATCCAAAGTAGCCTTCTCCAACACACTGTCATCTTATCAAATCACTTCTCTCGTTTTAGTGAAGGATGGATCCAACACAAGGGAGGCTTCTCTAGAAACCTCGAGGAATCCCATAGAAAGAAGGGATCAAGTATACAACCTCCTTTATTTGTTACTCAAACATACCACAACTAAGTTAAGGTAATCAAGATAATTACAAGGTGGTTAAATGAAGCAATTTCCAAATTTGCATATGTGAAGTATCTTGGACAATTAATGATGTTTACCAAGTCCAAATAAGTCAAAGAGATGTCACTGACACTACAAATAAAGACAAAAACTATGACTATTATAAAATGTGTGTTAAATATGATTAGCTACAACAATATATCAAGTTACAACAACATAAATAAAACAAGTAAGCATGCAGTAAACTAGGGCTAAAAATCATCAATTAAACTAGGGTTTAATAGACAATCAATTGTTGAAATGAAAATGGCACAAAACAACCCTAAATATGCAAGACATCAATCCTTGAGGGATGAAAATTACAACAACAATGTAATAATTGATGACAAGATTCACTTTAGGGTGAAAGATGCCAATAAAACCTAGACGTCAAGCTAGAAGATGGCTAAAAATCGAAGGAAAAATGCAAAAAACCCTAATCTAACTCCAAGACAACAAAGGAGAGGTGAAATTAGGGTTTAGAATCACTACAAGGGAGAAAGACTAGTGTCATTTTATCCTCTTGGTCATATGGAGTCAAATATGAAATTTCTTGGTGTTGATGATTGCAGCGATGTGAGACATTCTCTAAGACATAAACCTGAGAGAGAGCCCCTGAGAAGGGTGTGTGGTTCCTATCTGAGACAGAGCTAGAAAGTAGAGATGGCCTCCTCTTTACAGAGAGTTGAGAAGAACTCCATATGATTCTCCTGTGAAATGTTGTGAGAAAGAAGATTTGCAGAATTGGGCGTGCCTATGGCTGAGCACTAGGTGAACATGTGAAATCCCAAAGTATTGGGTGCATCATCATGAGAACATAAATGAAGATGATGTATTAGTCTCCTCTGAGCAGAGAGTTGATGAGAAACTCCAAATGACTCTTCTGTGTAATGCAGTGGAAAAGAAGATCTGTTGAGTGGATGTGCATGTGGACGGGCACATGTGAACGTGATCCTACTGGACAAGCACTAGTGAAGAAGTGGTTCTTTTGTGTAATTCAGTGAGATAGAGATATGTACATCCCTATGGATGTGCCCCTAGTGGCTGAGCACTAGTGGGTGTATAAGATCCATTTCTATATTTTTCAAAAGTCAGACCTACCTGTAACCCTAATTGTAATGTGAAGGGTACAAGTCGACCCCACCTTAATGTGAGTAGTAATTAATGTAAAAGATAATTAAGCCAGTCAATATTAATTATATTATAAGATAGAGAGGTTGGCCCTGTTGTGCCAATAGACACTTCTATTGATAGGTTCAATCTAGTATAAGTAAAGGTAAATTCCCCATTGAGGAATCATATCTTTCATGTTAGTTTGGAAATTTCAGCAAGTACACCTTCTTGGGAAAAGTGTGCACCTCTCTTAGGCACTAGTCTTCTAGGGTTTGAGCACCCTCTCGTGTTTTAGGTTTTATTGGTGGTGGTTAAGGTCTTTCTCTTGAAGAATATAGCAAAGGATTTGGCTGGGTTTTCTTCCCTTGTTGAGAAGGGTTTCCCATGATACTTCTTGTGTTCTTGTGCATGGTGTTTCTTCTTGTGATCTTGGTTGCTACAACATTATTGGTTATGGTTAAGTCAAATGAAAAATGGAATGAACTTCATGCTTAACCTTGCTTATAGAAAAATCAACATGGTATCAAAGCATAGGTCTTGAAGAACCCCTGCATAAGCATTCAAAATACTAAATCGTCATCCTTCTGCAGTTCTGTATGACCTCTAGGGTTTCTGCAGAAATTTGTATGACCCTCTTTTGATCAACCCTTTCACCCCTTTATAAGTGGATGTTGGAGCTAAAACTTGAACCAAGATGTACGACCCTCCTCAGCGCATCACAAAATACCCTAAAAATAAAATTTCGATGACTTTTGAGTTTTTGGCCCTAGGGTTTCTAGGGTGCCGAGATTTTCTGCAAAATCCTAATCTTAGGATTTCTGAAACTTCTTGAAGAAACGTTTACAATTCAAACAATCATTCCCGTGACACTCTCAAAGTTGATTGTTGGTATTCATAAGCCCAACAAAATCCAAGGTTATTAATCCAACCTAATCATTAGTGTAATGTCCCCCGCCTCTGGATGAAGAGTTCTGGGAAGACTTAGTGGTATAGGCATCCCCACTAGACCATAGTCTTACAAAGCATGGGGGAAAAGTCAACCAAACTAATGTTATATTTTGAAGTTGACTTAGGAAAAAGGGAAAAGGGGCAAAAAGTAACTCAATGAAGAATTAGAAGCTGAAGGTTGAGTTAGGAGTTGAACCTAGGGGTTAAACTAACTCAACAGGAAAACATAATAGAGGTATAAAATAAAGCCTAGGGCACACCTCTCATTTCATCTTGGATATTTGGTATTTTTCTTGTTGAGCTCTTGAGCACATAGTTTTGAGGGTTTTGAGATTACAAACCCTAGAGAACAACTCAGTGGTGAAAGATCCCACTCACCTTGTTCCAATCTTGGTCTCGAGGATGAAATACTCCACCCACACCATTCTACATTCATCATCTATTCAGGAGAGTAGCAGGGTTGTACCAGTTAGGGTTTTCCAGCAAGGGCGCACCATTGATTGAGGAGCAGTTCGATACAACTTAATGAGAGAGCTTTGGGAGATTTCAGCATTAGGGTTTTTCTTGCAAGACCTTGCCCATTAGTTTGGAGGCTTTCTTGAGGAGTTACTATAGTCAGATCATTATCTACTGGTTGGTATGACTTTTGAAGGAAGGAGGATATTTTGGTGATTCAGTGATTCGCAGATCTAGGAGGCTCTACCTCAGATCCGGCCTTAAAACTTCTCCTAGGGGTTTTTGATTGCCCGATCTATCATCCTAGATATTTTCAGGCGGTTTGGAGGTGTCATTCATCTAGGCCGAATTGTTGGTCCTATCTAGGGTTTCAGGAGGGTTGTACCTGTTTAGGGTTGCAACAGTTGGAGGAGGAAGACATGGTATTTGGGATTCATCTTTTAGGAGGGGGTTCACAGTGCCTTGGTCTATCTCTTGGTGGAGTTTGGTAGCATTTGGAGTTCTTATTCATGAGGGTCGAACCCTTGGTCTTCATATTCTTCAACAGGACATACCAGCAGCTAGGGAGGTTGTGCAAACCCTAGCTTTTTGTATTGGATCTCTCATATTGCATTCAACCTTTGGGATGTTTGTCTTATGTTCCGAGAGCATTTTTTAGCAGCTCATATCTTCTGTTATTGGATCCATCTGATGTTATTCTAGATCTGCTCGTATTTGTATCAGGTTTTTGCTATTTTCTAATAAAGAGGTTAGATCTATGCTTTGTGGTTCCATATCTTGTATGTTGGTGAAATATTGCATTGTGTTGAATGAATCTTGATAAATTGTGTTGAACAACTAAGAATAAACCCTAAGGCTGAAATATCAGTGGCCATCCTGCAAACACATACAGTCAAACAATTAGTCCAATGGTTAAATAGTGTCCCCAAGCGAAAAAAATTGGCTTGGGAACATTACAGTGGTATCAAAAATATGATCCTCCCATCCTGTGAGGATTAGTGCATGCAGAGGTACAGTGGTATCTATATGGGCCGAAGGAAGAAGCAGACTAGTGAACAAAATCTGAAATGGAGGGTTCAGGTGATGACCGTGAGCCATAGGGCTTGGATTTCCTATCACATGAGTTCTATAAAACCATAAACTAGACAGAAAGTACCCTGGTCAACCACTTACAGGAGAACTATGAGTAAAACTGTAAGGGACAAACCGAAATCACAGAGACCTTGTGGAAGGTTGATGCGAATCTAAGGAATGTCGATGAGAATTGGACTAGGATAGCCACTTTGTTGATGCAGATGACTCACAAAGGGAAAGGCCCAGAGATGTATGACAACATGGAGACTGGTGGATCACATGGTGGAAACAGGTATAATCCAGAATATATTCCCTATCATCGGTTTGAGGGGAGAAATGGGGGAGGCACATCCCATGGACAGATAGGTAGCAGGGATAACCCTAGACCATACTTACCCACATTCACATATGAACAGGCACATCATGAATAGGTGGATGAATTTGTTGAGAAAATGGCACAGTGTACCAGGGAGTACAATGATTTGGATATAACGATTCAGAGGAAGATGTCCCTGGATCAATACTATCAACTCAAATTAAAAAACAAGCCTTGGTTGAACCACAGAAGCAACTATGAGTTTGAGCGCACAGAAGGGAAGATGGACATTCCCTACTTTGATGGTACGACCAAGATGACAACACAGGCATGGGTACATAAGTTGGACACTTATCTGCAGCTTAATCCCATGAGGGAGATGGAAGCCATCAAGTTTTCCACCATGTACTTGGATGGAAAAGCTCATGATTGGTGGTATCATGGACTGACCACTCTAGACCACAATCAGATAGTGGAATACATAGAGTTCACTCAGAGACTCATTGACATATTTGATCAGAGGGATCATGAGTTACATTTCCGAGGGCTCACATAGCTCAGACAGATAGGAGCACCAAAGGTGTACATTGAGGAATTCCAAAGGCTGGCGGTCATGGTGCAGGATGTATCACAGACTAGACTCATGATGCTCTTCACTGTGGGGATGATGGAAGCCTTGAAGGGTTGGGTAAAGGATTTTAAGCCTACCAACCTACGGGATGTTATTTGGAGGATGAGAGACCTAGGACCAGCTGCCAAACCAAAATTTGTTCCTAAACCACCTCTTAACACAGGAGGAAGAGATCAAAGACCTCCAATGAACCCAGGAGGACGTGACCCAAGGGTATTTGACAGGGGCAGAGGCAGGTTGGATGAGAACACTAGAATGGAATCAAGGAGGAAGCAACTTTTCTACACTTGCAAAGAGCCATGGAACCCATCACACAAATGCACAGGCTGTGGCCAACTACACTATATAGTGGTGACTTTAGACAATGAGGAGGAGGATTTCGGCCACATCCAGAACATGGAAGTAGACACCACTGAGGTTACAAATGAGGAGGTCACGGGACATGACAGAACGGCTGAGGAAAAAGAAACCTTAGCATCCATCAGTGGGGTGTCTGTTTAGTTCTAATTGATGATGTCAATCAGAGTTCAATTTAATTGTCAAACCGGGAAGGTAAACTTAGAAGCGCTACCTAAAATATATAGATCTAGAAAGATTCCTAATATGTCTGAGATCTTAAAGTTCCCTTACAAGAACATATTCATCAAAATCTCTTTCAACAACTAATCAAACCTAGATCTAACAATTGTCAAGACCCTAAGGTTCTCTTACAAGAACACCTGAATTTTAGGATCTCCTACAATATTAGAACATTTAACATAAATTTAAAAGATGAAATGAAACAAACCTAAATCTAATAATTGTCTGAGATCTTATGGTTCCCTTACAAAAACACTTTCAAATAAGATCCTTCTAGTATTAGAACATTTAACAAAACTTTAAAAGTTGAAATCAAACAAAAACATAAATTAAGTTATAACTAAAATAAGCAAACCAGCATGCAAGTGAGGCCATGGGGGCCCTCCATAACTCCACAAGCACACCACTTCAAAGGAGACTCATATGGAGAAGCAAAATCGAAGTATGAATCTTTATTTCAAAATCTCCATTACAAACCAACTCTAAGGTTACAACTCTTTCTAATTCTAGGATTACAAGCTTACAAATGAAGGAGGTAACACTCATATTTATACAAGAGCTATGATAACAAACTCATAAATGTGATCCACTAATCTCTCTTTAGTTCCATACATATCTCAACCATCTAGACACATAACCCTATCCTCCATGATATCCTCCATGATCTCCTCCATGATCTTATCAATGATCTCCTCCATGATCTCCTCAAATTCGAATTTGAACATAGAGTGCCACATAAAGGTGTCTAGGAAGCTTCTTTTGTACCTACACATGTCAACAAACTCATTCTAATTGTTAGGTATAACTATAAGAATATTATTTTTAAAGTTTAACCACAAATCCACTTTAAAATGTTAAGAATTGATAAACTTTGGAAAAGCATAGTTATAACCCAAATGAGGTAAATGTAATGATGTGGAGGTGGAATGAAGGTGATATGAAGGTGAAATGGAAGTAATTGTGAAGGTTTTAGTGAATTAATAGAGTGAGAATAGGGACTATTTTGAGACCCTACAGTGCCCAAGTACAATACTTTCAGGATGAGAGGAGCCTTGCAGGGGAAAAAGGTGTCAGTTTTGATTGATGGGGAGCCTCTCACAACTTCATTGATGCAACAATACTATAGAGGAGGCATATACCCACAGTTGAATTTAAGGGATTCAAGGTGGAAGTAGCAGGAGGAAGCACCATGCCTTGTGACAGGTACATTCTAGGGATGAAGCTTACATTAGGGAGGCATGAATTGGTACAGGATCTTTATGTGATGGACCTTCCGGACACAAACATTATCCTCAGAGTACAATGGATCAGCACGTTGGGGCCTGTTATCACACAGTTTGTAGCTAGGATAAAAGGCTATAAGGTAGAGGGCCAAACTAGCATAACAGGAACCTATCCCACCCAATGTCACCATGATGGGAAGGATCTTTCTCTTTAGGGAGGCTAGGCCCAAGGGAGACATCCCCGGTGACCTAGGGTTTTGAAAGGGAAAAGGATAAAAGGATAAGGACAAATTCCCCCTTCAAGATCATCGCCAATCAGATAGTCCTGGCTAAACAACCAATAATAAGGTATAACCAAAGAAAAGAAAAGTACCTGCTTGAGACAATACAACAAGAAAACTGATACGTGCAATCTTGGTTAGTACTTCATATAAATTAGTGACTATCTGATATTCAATATAAGCAATTTAAAGGTAAATGTTGATGAAGTTAATGTTTACAAAATAGCAATGATAGTAATGTCACTTCACCAATAAATACTAGAATGATATAGCATTCAATATAACAAATCACTTCTTAACTCAATTAATGCCTTCAAAAACCATTCAATTGCTCAAAAGACAAAACGTTGCTGCATCAATGATATAATAACAAGGAGTGACATCAACATTCAGGGTCAGTAGGGTTAGGTAGAGCTAGGGTTAGTACAGTTAGGGTTTCACTTCAAAGGTATTAAAATTGTTTAGATCAGGTTCTACTTCAACGTTTGAGGTCTTAGATCAGTGCCTTTAGGGTAAATGGAGTCAATAATGAAGGATGCGGGAGTTGAAAGAGGACGGCTAAGGACTGGAGGGAAGAGCTCTAAAGTGCTGCTATGGCAGGGCCTCGGAGACAAAACCCTAGGGGAGAGAGGCTCACTCTGGTGTTGCTATGGCAAGGCCTCGTGCTCGCTCCTCCTTCCTTAGATGGAAAAAAAAAATAGCATGAAAGATAAAGTAAAGACATGAGAGTCAATGAGGGAGAGTGTTGCTACAACAAGGCTCTATCATCAAACCCTAGAATAAAATGACCCTAAGTGTAGATAACCTAGGCCTAGGACGTCTCCTCCTTCTTGAGCTCTGGGAAGTACGGCTAGCATATGAAGAGGGGAAAAATGAGTGTAGCTAAGGCTAGGCTCAATCCTCTTTAGCATGAAAGAGAAGAGTGTTGCTATGAAAAGGCTCTATCTCACTTCAACAAACAAAATGGCTAGAAATCTTGACAGGGACATGAGACAAGGACCAATTATGTGTGCTTGTCACCTAGGGTTTATGCAGCAAATTTATAATAATAAATGCAAGTAATAACAATACAACCATTCAACTAAGAATTTTTGCATAATTTCACTTACATTTTACCAAGAAACATCATAGCAAACCTAATTTTACTTTTTAGGTCATAAAAAGGCTGACAAGGCCATAATACCAAGATAATATTGTTTTTACATTAAATTGTCAAATTAAAACCTTAATTGAGCTGCAAAGAGAGTAAAAGCCCCTTCAAGGGAGGCGCTAACCCTTTTTAGGGCAAATGAGACATCCAGGAGCAAAACGTTAGCCCCCCAAGGGCCTCTCCAACATGCCACATGTGCCACTGCTGCCCATTCTACCTCCAAAAGTGTCCATGAAGTTGGATAATGTCATGGTGAAGATGGGGACATCCTAAGCCTTCCAAGGCTAGTTTTCCACTGAAAAGGGGTCATTCCCCTCAGGTCCAGTCCTGCCAGAGTGTCTTTAGTGGAACTTCCTCCTCCTCTCAAGTGAAAAACCCTTGATCAATCTCTCTCATGTCTCTACCCCCTGATGGGGTCTCGGCATCCATCTGGTGAGATCTTCAGCCCCATGGAGGTCCGAACTGGTCATCTCCCCATGTGTTCCGGTCCAAATGATACATGTCCGTCGAGCATGGTCCTGCACATCAAAAGTTACGCCCTCCATGGGCTCATCAGTCACATGGATCATAGGAATGTCAATCACATCTCATCATCAATATTATTAAACATATGCATAAAACCCCTAATACATTAGTCAATAGCTCAAAGACTTTACAAAAACCCGCAATACAAGAATGGAGAAAAGGACAAGGTGTCCTATTGGGCTAGTGTCCACAAGAAAAGGAAAGTTTCCAGAAAGATCTCATCCAAGCCATGTAAGTGAGGTGATGTGGCTAGGGGATGTCCAAACATGTGGGTGTAGTGAGGGCCAAGGATGCATAAGTGTTTACCTATGGGTGCCTTTGTAGAAGGTGAGTTGTACCTGTCATGGATGCATTTTTCCAAGCCCATTCGTGCCTTTATTCTTTTTATTCTTTTTTTATTCTTTTATTTGCTTTTTGTTCAGGAACTAATTAGGGGACACTGCCTTGGCATGGTGACCAGAGCTGACAACATTACCCACAAGTACTTTCACAGAGATGAAAAGGTTGGCTCGTGATGAGACCCCCTTTCCCTTGGCCATGCAACCAAAGGTCAATGCCCTAGCATGGTAACTAGATGGTGGAAATGTCATACTGTTAGGTATCCATTGACCTAATAGGTTGGCTCATGATAAGACCCCCTATCCTCTGAGTAGGTCTTGTTTTTTAATTTTTCGGGTCCCTCTTGTTTCTTGCTGAGATGATTTTTATTGCCTTCTCGGGGATCCTTGGGCGAAGCATCTCGAGGTTTTATTTCTAATATTTTGTCTTTTACTAGCTGCTTTTACCTTCTGGGCCTTTATCCCCTTCTTCCCATGAGATAAGGTGAAATACTATAAATAGTTCAACCCAATTCCCGGACAAGGGGAGTGGGATAAATGAGTGGGAGATAAGATGAAACAGTGGTGCTATGATGGGAACAGAAGATGGCTTTTCAGAAATTCCCCCAGTGGCAAACCTATACCTATGGGCACAGGCTTGCTAGGGAACCTTGTCAATTTCCCCAAGCATGGTCAAGTCGGATAATGTAAGATCCAGGCAGTTGTTAGAGATAAAAGGAATCTGATGCATATATTTAAAGGTTTCAATGATCAAAAGTGACACATACCATGATACCTGGACCAATTACCTCATGGAGCAAGAACCTCTTCTGATACAGGATCAAGCCGATGGTGATGGATGTTGTTGTTGCTGACAAGACAAGTATGATGAATGAAGAGAAGGTGGTCCCTCCAGGGCCATACTTAGTTCAATCCTTCTCTTAGTACTCCATGTCTAGGACTTGTGGGCCTCAATACATGGTCTCCTAGTTATCCCTAAAAAGTGGGGATAACAGGGCCTATCACAACCAACTACAAGACCATGGAGATGTCTTTCACAGAGGAGAGTGGATGAAAGGTAGTGCTCCAAGGAATGATAGGTAACTCAGCCAAGGTATTTACGACCAAGAGGATGGAGGCCATATTCAGGATAGAGGAGATAGTATATGCAGCTGAATGCAAAATTTCGGCACATGTGGACAAGCAGGGAAAAGTTCACTACACACCAGAAATCTAGGAAATCATTGACAAACATAGCAAAGTGTTTGGACCTATTCCACCAGGGGTGCCACCAGACAGGGGGTTTGAGCACATCATTGAGTTGGAGGCAGGAGCAAAACCAGTCATCACCACACCGTACAGACATCCGAAGAAGTACAAAGATGAGATAGAGAAGGCAATCAAAGAACTCTTGGATACGGGGCACATCAGGCTGAGATCCAACCCTTTTTCTTCTTCAGTTTTATTGGTCAAGAAGAAGGATGGAACCATGCGCATGTGCATTGACTTCTGGGCATTAAGTAAGAAAACAATCAAAAACAGGTATCTTATACCAAGGATTGATGAACTGTTGGACGAGCTGCATGGGGTTGTCTATTTCACAAAGATTGACATATGTTCTAGCTACCATCAAATCAAAATGAGGGAGGAGGACATCCCAAAAGCTTCTTTCAGGTGTCATTATGGTCACTACGAATTCTTAGTGATGCCCTTCGGGTTAACTAATGCCCCAACCACGTTCCAATCTTGTATGAACCATGTCTTCAAAAAACGGTTGGGGAAGCATCTCTTGGTATTATTTGATGACTTGCTCATTTATAGAAAGACATGGGAGGAGCACCTTCGGCATGTGGACCAAATTCTGTCTATCATGGAGAAGCAGTCATTGTATGCTAAGGAGTCCAAATGTGAATTTGGAATGAAAGAGGTTCTTTACTTGGGACACATCATTGGAGTGAAGGTGGTATAGGAACATCAAGAGAAGATTCAGGCAATAATGGAGTGGCCTACACCAAAAATCCTTACAGAATTGAGGGGATTTCTAGGCATTTTCACTTACTACAGGAAGTTTGTCAAAGGATTCTCCCAGCTTTGTGCACCTTTGACCATTTTGACCAAGAAGGGAGTGTTCAAATGGAGTGAAGAGGCCCAATTCACATTCGAAAAGATGAAAAAGGTGATGAGCACATGCCCAGTCTTAGCCCTACCAGATTTCATCCAACCTTTCACTTTAGAGTGTGATGCCTCAGGAGAAGGTATTGGGGTCGTACTAATGCAAAATGGGCACCCTCCTTGCTATGAGAGCTGAAAACTCATGGGACCTTAGTTACTTTACACCATATATGACAAAGAAATGTTGGCCATCATGCACGCTCTGGCCAAATTTAGACAATACCTGGTAGGTGCACTATTTGTGGTAAAATCATATCATAATAGTCTTAAGTACTTCTTGGAGCAGAAGGACTTAAATGAAAGACAATAAAAATGGGTAAGCATAATACAGGCCTATGACTTTGACATTGAATTCGTCAAATGGAAAAACAATGTGGTGGAAGATGCATTGTCCAGAAGGCCATCAGTTTATGCCATATCAAATGTGTCAGTCGATTGGGAGGACCACTTGGTGATAGAATACTCAAAAAATCAGTTCACTTGTCAGGCAATGGATGGGCAAGTATAGGACGATAACTTCAGGGTCATTGATGGCATCATCTATTATAAGGGTTGAATCTTTTTGGTCCCTGAATCGGCCTTCAAGGCCAAAGTGTTGTAGGAATGTCATGGCACACCAATGGCAGGGCACCAAGGGATTGGCAAGACATACAGGTAGGTAAGAGAGAGGTTTTCATGGAAGGGCCTCAAGGAGGATGTGATGAATCATGTCAAGGAGTGTACTACTTGCCAGGAGAATAAGGATGAGCACTCTCACCCGACAGGACTGTTGCAACCCCTACCCATCCCAGAGCATAAGTGGGAAAGCATATCCATGGATTTCATCACAAGATTTCCCAAGGTGCAGGGGAAGGATTGTATTTTCATGGTGGTGGATAGATTGACGAAGTTTTCACACTTCTTCTTTATTGCTACAGATTTCAGTCCAGCACAGGTGGCCAAATTATTCTTCAGGGAGATCTTCAGACTTCACAGTTTACCCAAAACCATTATCAGTGACAGGGATAGAAAATTCATGAGTACATTCTGGCAAGTGTTATTCAGGCTAGTTGGTACGACCTTGACTCCTAGTACTAGCTATCATCCGCAGATGGACGGGTAGACTGAAATAGTCAACAAATGGGTGGAAGGATATCTCAAGAATTATGTGGTCGGGCAGCAAAAGGTGTGGGTCAGATGGTTGCATTTGGGGGAATACTTCTACAACAACACCCATCACATGTTTATAGGCATGACCCCATTCAGGGTGTTGTACAATTATGATCCACTCTCTTTCATAGATATTGCTTTCGGTGACAGGAAGGTCCCGATGGTACAAGATTGGGTACAGCAGAGTCGGGACATACTCAGGGAGCTGAAGGATCATTTACAGAGGGCACAAAACCAACAGAAGGTCCAAGTAGATAAACATAGGGTTGAGCATACGTTTGAGGTTGGTGACTTAGTTTACCTAAGCCTCCAACCATACAGGCAGGCTTCTACAAAAAGAAGCAGAGCAGAGAAGTTGCAACCACGTTTCTTCGGGCCCTACAGGATCAGGAGGAAGGTAGGGGCCATAGCTTATGAGCTGGAGCTCCCACAGGGTAGCATGATACATAATGTCTTCCATGTGTATTTCCTAAAGAGGGCCATCGGCTAACACATCACACCCCTTGAGGTGTTTCCACCTCTAGATGAAGAGGGGAAAATGGTTCTGATTCTGGAGGAGATACTAGAGTTTTGGGAGAAGAAGCTCAGGAAGAGAAGCATCAAAGAGTACCTGATCAAATGGAAGGATTTACCCATTGAGGATGCCACATGGGAGAATGAACAGGTGGTACGGGAGACAGGTTTGGAATCACTTGAGAACAAGCAATTTCTAGCAGGGGAGACTGTAATGTCCCCCACCTCTTGATGAAGAGGTTTGGGAAGACTTAGTGGTCTAGGCATCCCCACTAGACCATAGTCTCACACAGCATGGGGGAAAAGTCAACCAAACTAATGTTATATTTTGAAGTTGACTTGGGAAAAAGGGAAAAAGGGAAAAAAGTAACTCAATGAAGAATTAAAAGCTGGAGGTTGAGTTAGGAGTTGAACCTAGGGGTTAAACTAACTCAACAGAAAAATAGAATATAGGTAGAAAAGAAAGGTTAAGGTGCACCTCTCATTTAATCTTGGATATTTGGTATTTTGCTTGTTGAGCTCTTAAGCACACAGTTTTGAGGGTTTTGAGATTAAACCCTAGAGAACAACTCAGTGGTGAAAGATCCCACTCACCTTGTTCCAAGCTTGGTCTCGGGGATGAAATACTCCACCCACACCATTCTACATTCATCATCTATTCAGGAGAGCAGCAGGGCCATACCAGTTAGGGTTTTTCCAGAAGGGGCACACCATTGATTAAGGAGCAATTCAAACTAGCTTATTGAGAGAGCTTTGGGAGATTTCAATATTAGGGTTTTGCTTGCAGGACCTTGCCCATCAGTTTGGAGGCTTTCTTGAGGAGTTACTACGGCCAGATGATTATCTAGAGGTTGGGATGGCTTTTGAAGGAAGGAGGACGTTTTGGTGATTCAATGATTCTCAAATCTTGGAGGCTCTACCTCAGATCTGACCTTGAAACTTCTCCTAGGGGTTTTTGATTGCACGATCTATCATCTTAGAGAGTTTTAGGCAGTTTGGAGGCCTAATTCATCCATGCTGAATTGTTGATCCTATCTAGGGTTTCAATAGGGTCGTACTTGTTTAGGGTTGCAACAGTTGGAGGAGGAAGACATGGTATTTGGGCTTCATCTTTCAGGAGGGGGTTCATAGTGCCCTGATCTATCTCTTGGTGGAGTTTGGTAGCATTTGGCCCCTTGGTATTTATATTCTTCAGCAGGACGTACCAGAAGCTAGGGAGGTTGTGCAAACCCTAGCTTTTTGTATTGGATCTCTCATATTGTATTAAGCCTTTGGGAGTCTTGTCTTGTGTTCCGAGAGCATTTTCTAGCAGCTCATATCTTCTGTTGTTGGAGCCATCTAATGTTATTCCATATCTGCTCGTATATTCTATCAAGTTTTTGCTATTTCCTAATAAAGAGGTCAGATCTATGCTTTGTGGTTCCATATCTTGTATGTTGATGAAATATTACATTGTGTTGAATGAATCTTGATAAATTGTGTTGAACAACTAAGCATAAACCCTAAGGCTGAAATATCAGTGGCCATCCTACAAACACATACAGTCAAATAGTTAGTTCAACGGTTAGCTAGTGTCCCCAAGAGAAAAAATTGGCTTGGGAACATTACAATTAGGTTTTCCAAATCCAGTTGGCAAGAGTTTGAAGAATCTGAACAAATGAAGAACACAACCTTAGTAGAAGATAGGCTTGATGGAGCAAGAAACTTTAGCTCCTGGAAATCAAGGCTCTAGGTCACCCTTGAAGAATATGACCTTTTGGATGTGGTAACTAAAAATCTAACAGCCACAACTATCGATATAGATAAGAAGATAAGAAAGGAAGAAGATGTCAAAGAAAGAAAAATAATCATCCACTCAGTAAGACATCACCTCTTACCTAGTATTGCCAACCTGAAGACGACATATGATATGTATGAAGCATTAAAATAAATGTTTTAAAGTGACAACACCCTCAAAGATATTACCTTGAAGAGCCAACTTCAAAGTACCAAGATGACGAAAGGTGACACAATTTCTATCTTCTTTATGAAGATATCAAAGATTAAAGAACAACTAGAAACCATTGGAGAAATCATGTCTGATAGAGAACTTGTCTTAACCACTCTCAACAATCTTCCAAAACATTGGGAGCCTTTTCTTCAGGGTATCATTGGAAGAGAAAGTCTACCAACCTTTGATCGTTTATGGACATATTGTACTCAAGAAGAACTTAGACTTAGAAATAGAGGAGTGGAAGACTCCCCAGAAGAAAATCACGCTCTTGCAATTCATACAAAGAAAGGAGGAAAATCAAAAGAAACTTTAGAAAAACATTCAAAGATGAAAATTCTTCATCAAACTCAGGTTATAATCAAAGAAGAGATGTTTCATAAATTCAGTGCTTCAGATGTGACAAATATGGACACTATGAAGGAAATTGTCCAACCAGTAAGAAGAGAAGACAATATGCTTCTACCGTTGACATTGATCCAGATCCAATTCAAAAGAATGAATATAAGAGAGTGGAGAAGTACTTCCTCTAAGCTAAACATGACTACAAGCCCAGGTAAATCAATTGATCTCTAATTTTATAGTTGATTGCATTTTTAAATAAATGAAGGGTATTATCCCTAGTATGGGAGCCCTCAAAGACTTGGACCATTATCCCTGGTATAGGAGTCCAAACCGTATTTGATTGATTATTATGCTAGAAAAAAAAAACATAAAAGATCTAACAAGCAATAAAAGAGAAGAATTCCAAGCTAGACCATTCAGGGAGAAAGGATACAACTTATGAGGTAATAGTGAATCTTTGAAGACATTCCAAGAGCGACATTCCTAGTCAGAGATGGATTGAGACATGCAGAGATCTTTTCCTTGAAGAAGAGATAGCCTTTCAATAAGACCCAGAGAATCTTAGATGGAGATTGACAGTGAGACAATACCTTCTCCCCCTTCAACAGTTTAGAGAGAGACAAACATTATTTTAGCTAATCCAGTTGCACCAATTGATATATCGAGAGATATTGCAATAAGGGCATAAAAAGCCATGCCTAGGGTAAAACAAACTCTGCTAGAAGGCAAACAAACATACAAGTCCCTCAAAGGACACATTGAGAAAGAAAAGGGCCTTTTTGAAAGCTATTCTTCAGCCATGAGCCATCTCATTGAAGAAACAACAAGAGAAATAGGTATGGAAAGATGCCATAACAGAAGAATGTCAATGTATCTTAAAGAATGATGTATAAGATATTATTCAGAGACCAGAATGGAAGTCTATGGTAACTTCCAAGTGGCTCTATAACAGAAAGCATGAAACTGATGGAAGTATCAAGAAATACAAAGTCAGAGGATTCTCACAAATAGAGGGAGTTGTCTATGATGAGACACTTGATCCAGTAATCCCGATACACTTCCATTCGTACTACCATCCATGAGTTGGAAACTATATCAGATGAATGGATTCTTGATGAGTTTGGGTTTCAGAAAGTGTGTTGCTGATCCAAAACTATATTATTATAGTGTTGGTGACGAGAGCCTAATTTTGATGACTTGTTCAAAAAGCCTTGTTGTTGAAAGCAAGTAAGCCTTGACTTCTAATTTCAAGATGAAGGATCTGAGTATGATACTCTACTTCCTGGAAGTATGACAGAATAAAAAAACATTGTGATAGATATGAAGAAAATGAATGATTATGATTCAGACGAGATTGATCCACAACTAATTGGATCATTTGTATATCTAGTTAACACCAGACCTTATTAATGCTTTGCAGTGAATATGCTTAGCCAATCCATGAGCTAGACGAGACAGACTCACTTGAGAATAGTAAATCATGTATTGAGATATATACGAGGCATAATTTGATATAGTCTGAGATATGCCTCCAAGTGTGAAATTGAGTTTGTAGGGATATGCCTATACAGATTGAGTAGAAAACCGGAAGAGCACATCTGTTTGTTGTCTTACCATGAAGTTTTCCATGGTTTCCTGATGCAGTAGGAAACAAAACTCTGTGGCCTTGAGTACCATAGAAGCAGAGTATATAACATCGAGTGTGCAAAGCAATGTGGCTTCACAAGATTCTAACATATTTACTTGATCATGAGACAGATTCTATGATGATAACAAGAGTCGTGTGTAAATCTCTTTGAGAACCCAATGTTTCTTGATAGATCGAAACACGTTGAGATGAAATATCATTATATCAAAGATATGATGTAGAGGAAAATAGTACACATACAATACTCTTCTACATATGAGTAGATTGCATACATCTTCATAAAATTAGCTTGGTGAAGAATACCTCCCTACTTGAGAGGGAGTGTTGATGACTACAAACAAGACAAAGTTCAAAGTACATCCGTGTGAGACTTGGCATGATGAAGAATGCCTCCCTAGCTGAGAGGGAGTGTTGATGATTGCAGCTATGTGAGACATTCTCGAGGACATAAACCTAAGAGAGAGCCCCTGAGAGGGGTGTGTGGTTCCTATCTAAGACAGAGTTGGAACATAGAGATGGCCTCCTCCTTACAGAGAGTTGAGAAGAACTCCAGATGATTCTCCTATGTAATGCTGTGAGAAAGAAGATCTACAGAGTTGGACGTGCATGTGGCTGAGCAATAGGTGAACATGTGAAATCCCAAAGTGATGGATGCATCATCATGAGAATAGAAATGAAGATGATGTATTAGCCTCCTCTGAGTAGAGAGTTGATGAGAAACTCCAGATGAATATCCTGTGTAATGTAGTGGGAAAGAAGATATGTTGAGTGGACGTGCCTGTGGATGAGCAAAGGTGAACTTGATCCCAGTGGCTGAGCACTAGTGAAGAAGTGGTTATTCTGTGTAATGCAGTAAGCCAGAGATATGGACATCCCTATGGATGTGCCCCTAGTGGATGAGCACTAGTGGGTGTATAAGATCCCTTGCTATATTGTTCAAAAGTCAGACCTAAAAAGCAAATAGAGGAGTGGGAAACGAGAGGTTAGTTACAAGTCCTTATCATTTAAGAATACAAAAAATACCTTAATATAAGCCATTCGATGTAGGTCGGGGAAAAAGAAAAAAACATGAGCCATTCGATGTAGGTAGGTAGCAATACATATGGGTGTGCGCCTTGAATCAGATATCACACATGTCATATTTACCTCCGCGAACGTGTTGCAATTCTATGTACTTCGATTCATTCTATAATTTCCACCTCTGCAGCTTGAAGAATTGGATTAACAACCTGAGTTGTTCAATGTAGGTAGGTAGTAGTACCTTATCACTGGGTGTGCATCCTTGAGTTCAGATATCACTGGGTGTGCATATTTATCTCGGTGAACATGTTGCAATTATCTATACTTATATTAATGCCATGATTTCCACTTCTTCTGCAGGTTGAATGAATATTTATTTGTGCAGATGATATCATCTTTCATAGTCACACAGTATGTACTCTGCTACTATGAATTTCCATCATCTCATAATTTGCAACAGAATGTGTATTGTACTCGGTCTGTCTTCATTATTTTGTATCAACACATAATCATTATTTTTTCCCCAAATGGTTGAGTTTACAAATTTTTGTATTCTTTGGTATCAACACATAATCAATACTTTGTTAGTTAGTTTTTTTTGCAGATAATGAGGTGCAAGTAGATCACATAGTTTTCCATTTGAATTAATTAATAAGATTTTGTTTTCTTGATCTCAAGTGCAATTCCATTTCACAGAGTTTCTGGGTAGCCATATTCATTAATATTAATTAGGAGTGTTTAGAGGGTATGGGATATGTATGTCACAAAATGATTCAAATCGATGAGAGTTTGTTTGTTGGTATCATTTATTCATAATATTGGCATCTCATCTCCTCGAGTCTGATAAGACGTTAGAATTTATAGTTGTAAAATTTACAAAGGTATTCATAACTCTGTATATTTATATTTATGTAGAAATATGTTAATAAATAACATAACAGTTCTGCTCATTTTTACGTTTATACTTCATTTGATCTGATTTGAATGGGTTTCCTTTTTCACAGGTGATCGAGAGAAATGGAAAACATGGAGCACATGCAATGGAAATAATGGGTCGGATTTGGGGTTTTAAAAATATTTTTCTTATGCGAGTTGATTAATATTTTTTCTTTGTGGTTGGGTGTTGTATACAGTAGTCCTTTCTTCCGTTTATTTTTATTTATTTTTGTCGGCTCGCCTTGTTTTCTCTTTTTCTCTGTTTTGCAATAATTTCCCTATTTTGCAGTAAGTTTTTTTTTCTTGTTTCTTTGTTGTAATTAAATGCTACCTTCTTTCATTTACATCCTGAACCATACCTTACCTTTGGATCTACTCCAGTGGAAACCAACGTCTAATCAGGTTATAATTTGATTTAATTGAGTTGGTTTAAATTCAATATAAATGTTTTTTTCATTGAATATGCATTTCATTCATTCTCAATTGATGATAGTGCAACACTATTCGTACTCAATTGATGATAGTGCAGCGCTATTCATACTGGATGCACGATGGATGAATTAATTGAATTAACAGCGAATTCATTCTATTTCTTCTCTGTCCCCGCTTTGAGGTAGGTAGCTCGATATGTTATAAGCTCTTATTTTCTTTAATCATGTGTAATTTTTTTGCATAACATACTAGACTCCACTAGTATGGAACACAACATTCTGGATGTGGGCCTTACGAATCTTCTTTATAGAGTGCTCGAGTGGAGTGCAGAGAGATAAGGAGTTTTGGTTGTGGTAGTGTGTGTTAGAGTTTGGTGTGTCTTTAATGATAATAGTAACTGAATTGAGAGTTTTAGGTTAAATTCTAATCGCAAAAAGCACATTTAGTATTGTTAATATTACAATTTATATTAATATTATTTTAGTTATACTAATAGTATTGGGTTGTTTTTTTAACATTATTACTAGAATCATATATTCTCACCTAAAAATAGTGGTTGTGAGTCCAAGTGAATCATAAGTGTATAATCTGATTTGTTACTTATCTTCATAGTGTTAATCTTTAAGTTTTCCTAGATAGACTAATATCTGGAAGTTTGTCTTAGAATTTTGAGAATGCAACAAATTTAATCAAAAATTTGCATTCATTAAATAAGAATGTTATGCTCTACATTATAATTGTTATAAAATTATGTAGGACCAGAATGCAACAAATTTAATCAAAGTTTTTCATTCATTAAATAAGAATGTTATGCCCCTACATTATAATTGTTATGAAATTATGTAGGACCAATCAAGAATATTGCATTTGATTACTTGGTTCAATGTGTAGGACACACTCATTTAGATCAATTAATTTAGTGGAGGATCCCATGACTTGTTTTAGCCTTGTGTTTATTAGTGGGCCCACTCCTTTGCCCTTTGACTTGGCTTTTTACCTTTTTGAGTTTTTCCACGCTTTCTTTCCTTTGATATTTTTGAATTTGTAAATTGTTCTACATCATTTTGCTGATTCATGAGTTTGTCATATTAATCTATGATAGTTTGTTAGTATTTCATGGAACATGGAATTGGTTTTTCCTACAAAGCAGACAATGATTTTTCACCCATTGACACATTTTTCTTTCCCCTCTTTAATAAATTAAACACACTTATTTTACTTTAGGTTTCCTTTTCCTTGTCTTGAGCCTTCAACTCATCTTGGGAATCATTTCTTCCCTCCTGGCATTTGACACCTCCATTCAAAAAAATATTTGCACAAGAATCCACATTCTCCACCATTTACTTAAGGTCATCTCCATTGTTTGTTTCCATAACAGAGAAAACCCTTTATTTATGGAGGTTCAATAAAAGTTCTTACCCTCATCCCTTGTTTGTGGTTTGAATCCTAGCATCCTTGCACCATGTCAATGATCCTCTCATCCCTCCTTTACTTTGGGTTGCATCACCTCTTGCCTACACATCTATTTCATTTTCTTTCTCTTATTTCCTTGTCCTTCTCTTGGCCTTAGTCTCGATCCACCATTTACTAAAGGCCATCTCCATTGTTTGTTTCCATAATAGAGAGAACCCTTTATTTATGGGGGTTGAATTAGAGTTCTCACTCTCAACCCCTTGTTCGTGGTTTGTGGTTTGAAACCTAGTATCCTTGCACCATGACTATGCCCCACTCATTGCCCCCAATACTTTGGGTTGTGTTACTGCTCAAACTTTCATTAAAGGAAAGTCTCGCCCTCCGAAGGAGAGCTTGGGGGAAAAAATAGGCAAGCCACCCACTGTCACCTCAGTGGCCTTGCCTCTGCACTTTAAGGCTAGGGTTCCTAACCTAAGGAGGGTTGTCCTACAAGATCAATGCTAAGTCCTATCATTTTACTTGGAAGGGGAAAGGCTCCGGACTCAGTTTGACTTGGGGTTTCTATCTTCTCTTACGGGTAGAGCACATCAAGTATGAGAGAAGACAATTGATAATGAACTCCAAGAGAATATGACGTAAACCACAATGCTCAATTTAAAGGTGCTTGGAACTTGAAAATGTTTGTATTGTATCCAGATTTCAAATATCAATGTATCATAGCCATGTACCATTCATCATTTACCATTTATCCATCATCAACAAATTAGATGCCAATGTATAACCAATGAAAACAGATTATATGCCAAAAGTAGTTATCATGTGCCAAAGAACTAAAATATTTCTACTAGTGCACCATTAGGACAGCTTATGTATTCTTATCAGACCATGAATCACCTTATATCAGTCAACCATGTACTACAGTGACAACACAATAAACAATTGAAGGAGATTGTGTAGTTATGTGGGGCAGTTGTGCAACAAGTATGTATCAAAGACCATTTCATTCAAATGTCAAAATCCAGTGAATGTGGCCAAGTGCCAGGTAGTAGGAGCTGTAAAAGAAGGTTCAATACTGTATAGTGGACAACAAATGAAAATATACCAGCATTCATATATCATACCATTCAGATGACAAGACTAGATTGGATAATTACACTATTCCCACAGTGATCTTCTTCATAAGTTTTGTGCCCAAATAATGCTTAAACAATGCCTTCCACTACTAATAAAATGACAGTATCTTAGGGCAGTCTTTAGTGCCAGATTTTAAACCAGAGATAAATACTGTGAAAGGGTCATGAATACTGTTCGTAGATTGAGGTATAAATTATGCGAAAGACACCATGAAGCATTAAGTGTATATCATCAACAAAACCGTACTTTGAAATCTGCAATTTGACATTGAATTGAACCCTTAAATAATGTAAATTTTAGGTCTTTTTAGTGAGGACGTTGAGACATATAGATTTAGGTTTTTTTGAGTGGTTGAAGACAATGATAGACCAGTTCCTAGAGAGGGCTATGGGGTCTCTATTCTATGCTAGATCTAGGTGAAGCTTAGGGCTTAGGATAGGACAATGTTGATGGCACCTGAAGGATTTCCCTTCAAGCATTGTCCAGGGTTAGATATTTCTCTTCAAGATTGGATGGCGGATTGGTCCATGAAGAAGCCTCTCCAAGTACTAACAAGGTGATCTCAAAGGTTGTCCAAGGCATAAGTGTATATCATCACGAAGCATTAAGTGTATATCATCAACAAAACCGTACTCTGAACTCATCAATTTGACAACGAATTGAACAGTTAAATAATATAAAGTTTAGGTGTTTTTAGTGAGGATGTTCAGACATCTCATGCATCGATCCTTTTCTATGAGATATATTGAGCAATAAGACACCAAATATTTGCCAGAAAATGAGACTATACCTTCAAAACTTACGATGTAACAATTTTGCAGTCCTTTAGACAATAAACACCCTTGAAATAATAGTGAAAGGAGAGTGATGTTTTCTTTTTAGAAGAGTTTGTTTGGCTTCCTTAAATGTTGAATTACGATAAATTATCCAAACGTTTCTTAAACAATGAAACTTATACTAGCAATGAAATCTCTGCAGTGTGGACAGTCAAGGAATCTTATACAGCGATCAGAAAAAGATAACATTTTCCCTTTTTGGCATTAGTTAGCCCAGGTAGATATTCTAGTTACAAGATCAATTTAAAATGTTGCATAAATGATGGTCCAAATAACATGAAATGTAACCTCACTAATACACCATTTCAGAAATTATAACCAGAGAGGGAAAATTGATCTATCAAATTGTTGCATTGTTTTATCACATATAATTGCATAATCGTGGTAGAAATAAATGGCAATAATTCTAGTTATGATCCATTGATCCAAGTTGTTCCAAGCATAAGCATCTAAGGCATCCTCAAATAGTTAAACTAGATTCAAATCAGAGATGCATTATGAATCCAAAGGGTTATATCCTTTAGAAAGATGAGCAATGAAACAACTAGATTAAAAACCCTCTATATGCCAACCATGAATATATTCATTAAGAGAAATCTAGTGTAGAATGAATAAGAGATATATCAATGAAACTCAAACAATCTAGATCCAAGACTAAACGTGATAGACCCTAGATTACAAATAAAAAATAGAAAAAGGACAAAAAGGGAAAATCGATTTTAGTTTTCTTTGAGTGGTTGAAGACAAGGATAGACTAGTGCCTAGAGAGGGCTATAGGGTCTCTATGCTAGATCTAGGTGAATCTTAGGGTTTAGGATATGACAATGTTGATGGCACCTGAAGGATTGCTCTAGGGTTAGATATTTCTCTTCGAGATTGGATAAGGGATTGGTCATGTTATCGCACAAGTTGTAGGTTGGCAAAGCCCGAACCAAACCACAATATGGGGACATCTAAGAGAACACATATCCACTGTCACCTTAGATAGGTATTCCCATCACTTTAGAGGGAGTGATCACCTCAAGGGGGGAATCCCAGGCGATCCTAGGGAGAAATGAGATGGAAAATGATACTTATGAATGGATTCCCCTATAGTTCAAGTTGCTAGATGGAAAGAGGGTTTCAAATGAGTCTCGGTAGTAGTCAATGATTGTCAAGTCTTTGAGTACCTGCGAAGAGTGTTTGTACATGCCCGAGACACAAGAAAAACCAACTGTAGGAGCTATATGTTAGGTGGAAAACCAAGTTAATCTTGTTGTCCCTAATTGCAGCAGTCAACAAAGATATATATCAGCGAACAAATTATTATTATAGCTTCTCAAAAGATGCTAAATGTCTCATAAACAATGCAAGCGATAAACTAGAAAACACTAGTACAACTCAAGTATAAAAGCATAAGACTTTAGCATTGATGTAAGGCTATTATAGACATGTATTGCAGAGATGTATTTGCAGCCTTATGGTTGTAGCAAACAAGTTACAGCAGAAAGACCAACCACCAAAACTTGCAAAGAATCCACCCAAAAGATGCACTAGGACTAGTAGATTATGTTGGTTATTCAAGAAAGTGTTTAGGCTTTTCTGCAGCCCTAATGGCTGTAGCATTAAACTTATTACAGCAACAAATTGTTTGGTTTAGAGAGGATGCCCTTAGGGCACAAGAATGCTTATAACATTTAGAAAATAATCCAACTTGAACAAGATTGATATCTCACTAAATCACATTTACCAAGGCAAACAATTTATTTCTCCAATGAAAAAATTCCAGATTAGTGCCTTTAAAATGGGTGAATGGAGTCTTAGAAGTGTGAGTTGGATCAACAAGATACCTAGGGGTGTAAATCCTCTTACTCCCTAGGGAATGTCAATCAACCTAGGGTAGATCTAAGAGCGTGTACACACTCGTACTAACTGACCACTGATTTGCTTGTTTGTGTATGTTTATTTGCAAGTTGGCCTCTTAAGTTTCGGCCTTAGGGTTTATAGTTCAGCTATTTAAGTTTAGATTTGAAGACAAGCAACGAAGATACAAGATAACACAAGATATGGAACCAACAACAAGATCTGACCTTTATTGATGTAAATAAGCAAGAACTTGATACAAGAAGGATGTTGATCTGGAATAATCCTCAGATAGCTCCAATAGATAAGATAAGAGTTGCTACAAAATGCTCTGGCAAGAAGATGCAAGCCCCCAAGGTTGGATATATTGATTGAGAACTTATTGATTGAGAACTTGATATCCCTTATTGATTGAGAACTTGATATCCCTTATTGATTGAGAAATTTATTATCTCTCTTCTATGAGCTTGTCTTTGGTGGGGGGTTGAAGTGGTGGACTTATTGATTGAGAACTTGATATCCTTTATTGATTGAGAACTTTATTGTCTGTCTTCTATGATCTTTCCTTTGGTGGAGGATTGAAGTGGTGGAGGCCCAGCTAGAAGGAACTTAGTTTCTCGATTTCGAACCGTGCCGACACGGAAGTCTGTAACATTTTCACTTCTGCTAATCATATATTAATAGAAATACTTCTTTCCCATCCAATTGAATCTTGCAAATATTTGAATTATTATTCCATGGGCATATTTGTCATGTTTATTAATGGATTATGCTATTGAATGTGCTAACATTATTTATTATCACCATATTCTTTCTTTGCTTGGTTGTTGAGGACTAGTTGCAGCTATATTGCTTTGGGTCAAGTGCTCAACGGTGGACCTCATCGAACGTCTAGACGAGGTAGGCCTGTTATCTTGTCTCGCTAGCGTATTCGTTTATATAGCATACTTGAGAATAAAGTTGATTTTTGCAGTAATTTCCTTCTGTTGTGGTTTACCCTAGTTCCTACATCAGGTGTGCACTACACTCATAACATGTATATCAATTTTACCTCAAGATTCCCTAGTCGTTCAGGCATACAATGAACACTAGCTCCCAAAAAATTCCCAATACTCGTCAAACTCTTCTTTTGAAGTACTCAAAAAATATTCCTCTACCCAAAAAACCCATTGCAATTTATAGCTTTACAATAGGGCTAACCTGTAACAAAATGGTTACAAAGTGGACATAATATCCCAAAACTCCTAACTACTTTCTGCCTTTTTCGCGCGGGCTCCTCAAAACATGGATGATTTTAGGGGCTAAATTTCGCTCATGGGCTAATTTTCCATTGTTTTTCCAAAACCGAGATTCACTATTTTAAAAATGATTTGCCCAAATTCTATAGGATAAAATTATTTTACCTTAAAAATCGCCAAAATTTTATAAAAACTATATAAAATCCTTAGAAATTTGAATATTTTTACAAAAATATCGCCAAACATTTATAGTTGGCATATGAAGGATTAGTAAGATTCGTCAAGGTTTCTACATTTTAAAATAAATTTCCATCCTTAAAATCATCCCTGCCTGAAAATGTTCCAATTGCTTTGCGCACATGCTTCTCCTTAGCCAAAATGTCATGTGATTCGTTACTGTGCGATTCCCAAAACTTATCCAAAGTAGCCTTCTCCAACACACTGTCATCTTATCAAATCACTTCTCTCGTTTTAGTGAAGGATGGATCCAACACAAGGGAGGCTTCTCTAGAAACCTCGAGGAATCCCATAGAAAGAAGGGATCAAATCTACAACCTCCTTTATTGGTTACTCAAACATACCACAACTAAGTTAAGGTAATCAAGATAATTACAAGGTGGTTAAATGAAGCAATTTCCAAATTTGTATATGTAAAGTATCTTGGACAATTAATGATGTTTACCAAGTCTAAATAAGTCAAAGAGATGCCACTGACACTACAAATAAAGACAAAAACTATGACTATTATAAAACGTGTGTTAAATATGATTAGCTACAACAATATATCAAGTTACAACAACATAAATAAAACAAGTAAGCATGTAGTAAACTAGGACTGAAAATCATCAATTAAACTAGGGTTTAATAGACAATCAATTGTTGAAATGCAAATGGCACAAAACAACCCTAAAGATGCAAGACATCAATCCTTGAGGGCTGAAAATTAGAACAACAATGTAATAATTGATGGCAAGATTCACTTTAGGGTGAAATATGCCAATAAAACCTAGACATCAAGCTAGAAGATGGCTGAAAATCGAAAGAAAAATGCAGAAAACCCTAATCTAACTCGAAGACAACAAAGGAGAGGTGAAATTAGGGTTTAGAATCACTACAAGGGAGAAAGACTAGTGTCAATTTATCCTCTTAGGCATATGGAGTCAAGTATGAAATTTCTTGGTGTTGATGATTGTAGCGATGTGAGACATTCTCTAAGACATAAACCTGAGAGAGAGCCCCTGAGAGGGGTATGTGGTTCCTATCTAAGACAGAGCTAGAATGTAGAGATGGCCTCCTCTTTATAGAGAGTTGAGAAGAACTCTAGATTATTCTCATGTGAAATGTTGTGAGAAAGAATATCTGCAGAGTTGGGCGTGCCTGTGGCTGAGCACTAGGTGAACGTGTGAAATCCCAAAGTATTGGGTGCATCATCATGAGAATAGAAATGAAGATGATGTATTAGTCTCCTCTGAGCAGAGATTTGATGAGAAACTCCAGATGACTCTCCTTTGTAATGCAGTGGAAAAGAAGATCTATTGAGTGGACGTGCATGTGGACGAGCACATGTGAACATGATCCTAGTGGCCGAGCACTAGTGAAGAAGTGGTTCTTCTGTGTAATGCAGTGAGCCAGAGATATGGACATCCCTATGGATGTGCCCCTAGTGGCTGAGCACTAGTGGTTGTATAAGATCCCTTTCTATATTTTTCAAAAGTCAGACCTATCTGTAACCCTAATTGTAATGTGAAGGGTACAAGTCGACCCCACCTTAATGTGACTAGTAATTAATGTAAAAGATAATTAAGCCAGTCAATATTAATTATATTATAGATAGAGAGGTTAGCCCTGTTGTGCCAATAGACACTTCTATTGACATCTTCAATCTAGTATAAGTAAAGGTAAATTCCCCATTGAGGAATCATATCTTTCATGTTAGTTTGGAAATTTCAGCAAGTACACCTTCTTGGGAAAAGTGTGCACCTCTCTTGGGCGCTAGTCTTCTAGGTTTTGAGCACCCTCTCGTGTGTTAGGTTTTATTGGTGGTGGTTAAGGTCTTTCTCTTGAAGAATATAGCAAAGGATTTGGTTGGGTTTTCTTCCCTTGTTGAGAAGGGTTTCCCATGATACTTCTTGTGTTCTTGTGCATGGTGTTTCTTCTTGTGATCTTGGTTTCTACAAGATTATTGGTTATGGTTAAGTCAAATGAAAAATGGAATGAACTTCATGATTAACCTTGCTTATAGAAAAATCAACATGGTATCAGAGCATAGGTCTTGAAGAACCCCTACACAAGCATTCAAAATACTAAATTGTCATCCTTCTGCAGTTCCATATGACCTCTAGGGTTTCTGCAGAAATATGTATGACCCTCTTTTGATCAACCCTTTTACCCCTTTATAAGTGGATGTTGGAGCTAAGACTTGAACCAAGATGTACGAACCTCCTCAGTGCATCACCAAATACCCTCAAAATAAAATTTCGAGGATTTTGAGTTTTTGGCCCTAGGGTTTCTAGGGTGCCGATATTTTCTGGAGAATCCTAATCTTAGGATTTTTTAAACTTATTGAAGAAACATTTACAATTCAAACAAGCATTCCCGTGACACTCTCAAAGTTGATTGTTTGCAGTCATCCGCCCAACAAAATCTAAGGTTACTAATCCAACCTAATAATTAGTGTAATGTCCCCCACCTCTTGATGAAGATGTCTGGGAAGACTTAGTGGTCTAGGCATCCCCACTAGACCATAGTCTCACACAGCATGGGGGAAATTCAACCAAACTAATGTTATATTTTGAAGTTGACTTAGGGAAAAGGGAAAAAGGGAAAAAAGTAACTCAATGAAGAATTAGAAGTTGGAGGTTGAGTTAGGAGTTGAACCTAGGGGTTAAACTAACTCAACAGGAAAACAAAATAGACGTATAAAATAAAGGCTAGGGCACACCTCTCATTTCATCTTGGATATTTGGTATTTTGCTTGTTGAGCTCTTGAGCACACAATTTTGAGGGTTTTGAGATTGCAAACCCTAGAGAACAACTCAGTGGTGAAAGATCTCACTCACCTTGTTCCAAGCTTGGTCTCAAGGATGAATCACTCCACCCACACCATTCTACATTCATCATCTATTCAGGAGAGTAGCAGGGTCATACCAGTTAGGGTTTTTTCAGCAGGGGCACACCATTGATTGAGGAGTAGTTCGATCCATCTTATTGAGAGAGCTTTGGGAGATTTCAGCATTAGGGTTTTTCTTGCAAGACCTTGCCTATCAATTTGGGGGCTTTCTTGAGGAGTTACTATGGCCAAATCATTATCTACAGGTTGGGATGACTTTTGAAGGAAGGAGGATGTTTTGGTGATTCAATGATTCTCAGATCTAGGAGGCTCTACCTTAGATCCGACCTTAAAACTTCTCCTAGGGGTTTGTGACTGCCCGATATATCATCCTAGAGAGTTTAAGGTGGTTTGGAGGCCTCATTCATCCAGGCCGAATTGTTGGTCCTATCTAGGGTTTCAAGAGGGTCGTACCTATTTAGGGTTGCAACAATTGGAGGAGGAAGACATGGTATTTGGGCCTCTTCATTTAGGAGGGGGTTCACAGTGCCCGGATATATCTCTTGGTGGAGTTTGGTAGCATTTGTAGGTCTTATTCAAGAGGGTCGAACCCTTGGTCTTCATATTCTTCAGCAGGACGTACAAGCAGCTAGGGAGGTTTTGCAAACCCTACCTTTTTGTATTGGATATCTCATATTGCATTCAACCTATGGGATGATTGTCTTGTGTTCCGAGAGCATTTTGTAGCAGCTCATATCTTCTGTTATTGGATCCATCTGATGTTATTCCAGATCTGCTCGTATATTGTATCAGGTTTTTGCTATTTCCTAATAAAGAGGTCAGATCTATGCTTTGTGGTTCCATATCTTGTATGTTGATGAAATCTTATATTGTGTTGAACAACTAAGCATAAGCCCTAAGGTCGAAATTTCAGTGGTCATCCTGCAAACACATATAGTCAAACAGTTAGTTCAACAGTTAAATAGTGTCCCTAAGCGAAAAAATTGGCTTTGGAACATTGCAGTGGTATCAGAGCTCTGATCCTCCTAGCCTGTGAGGATTAGCGCATGCAGAGGTACAGTGGTATCTATATGGGCTAAAGGAATAAGCAGACCAGTAAAAAAAAGCTGAAATGGAGGGTTCAGGTGATGACCGTGAGTCACAGGCCTTGGATTTCCTATCACATGAGTTCCATAAAACCATAAACCAGACAGAAAGTACCTTGGTCAACCACTTACAGGAGAACTATGAGGCAAACCGTAAGGGACAAACAGAAATCACAGAGACCTTGTGGAAGGTTGATGAGAATCTGAGGAATGTCGATGAGAATCAGAATAGGATAGCCACTCTGTTGATGCAGATGACTCATAAAGGGAAAGGCCCGGAGATGTATGAAAACATGGAGACTAGTGGATCACACGGTGGAAACATGTATAATCCAGAATATATTCCCTATCACCAGTTTGATGGGAGAAATGGGGGAGGCACACCCCATGGATAGATAGGTAGTAGGGCTACCCCTAGACGATACTTACCCACATTCACAGATGAACAGGCACATCATGAACAGGTGGATGACTTTGTTGAGCAAATGGCACGGTGTACCAGGGAGTACAATGATTTGGATATAACGATTCAGAGGAAGATGTCTCTGGATCAGTACTGTCAACTCAAACTCAAAAACAAGCCTAGGCCGAACCACAGACACAACTATGAGTTTGAGTGCAGAGCAGGGAAGATGGAGATTCCCTACTTTGATGGTACAACCAAGATGACAACACATGCATGGGTATAGAAGTTGGACACTTATCTGCAGCTTAATCCCATGAGGAAGATGGAAGCCATCAAGTTTTCCACCATGTAATTGGATGGCAAAGTTCATGATTGGTGGTATCATGGACTGAACACACTAGACCACAATCATATAGTGGCATACACAGAGTTCACTCAGAGAATCATTGACATATTTGATCAGGGGGATCCTAAGTTACATTTCCGGGAGCTCACACAACTCAGACAGATAGGAGCACTAAAGGTGTACACTGAGGAATTCTAGAGGCTGGCGGTCATGGTGCAGGATGTATCATAGACCAGACTCATGATGCTCTTAACTCTGGGGCTGATGGAAGCCTTGAAGGGTTGGGTAAAGGATTTTAAGCCTACCAACCTACAGGATGCTATTTGGAGGAAGAGAGACCTAGGACCAGCTACCAAGCCAAAATTTGTGCCTAGACCACCTCTTAACGCAGGAGGAAGAGATCAAAGACCTCCAATGAACCCAGGAGGACATGACCCAAGGGGGTTTGATAGGGGTAAAGGTAGGTTGGATGAGAACACCAGAAGGGAATTGAGGAGGAAGCAACTTTGCTACACTTACAAAGAGCCATGGAACCCATCACACAAATGCATGGGCCGTGCCCAAGTACACTATATAGTGGTGACTTCAGACAATGAGGAGGAGGAGGATTTCGGCCACATCCAGAACATGGAAGTAGACACCACTGAGGTTACAGATGAGGAGGTCACAGGACATGATAGTACGACTGAGGAAAAATAAACCTTTTCATCCATCAGTGGGGTGCCCAAGTACAATACTTTCAGGATGAGAGGAGTCTTGCAAGGGAAAAAGGTGTCAGTTTTGATTGATGGGGAGCCTCTCACAACTTCATTGATGCAACATTACTACAAAGGAGGCATATACCCACAGTTGAATTTGAGGGATTCAAGGTGGAAGTAGCAGGAGGAAGCACCATGCTTTGTGACAGGTACATTCCAGGGATGAAGCTTACATTAGGGAGGCATGAATTGGTACAAGACGTTTATGTGATGGACCTTCCAGACACAAACATTATCCTCGGAGTACAGTGGCTCAACACGTTGGGGCCTGTTATCGCACAGTTTGTAGATAGGATAAAAGGCTATAAGGTAGAGGGCCAAACTGGCATAACATGAACCTATCCCACCCAATGTCACCACGATGGGAAGGATCTTTCTCTTTAGGGAGGCTAGGCCCAGGGGATACGTCCTCGGTGACCTGGGGTTTTGAAAGAGAAAAGGATAAAAGGATAAGGACAAATTTCCCCTTCAAGATCACCGCCAATCAGATAGTCCTGGATAAAAAACCAATAATAAGGTATAACCAAAGAAAAGAAAATCACCTGATTGAGACAATACAACAAGAAAACTGATACATGCAATCTTGGTTAGTACTTCATATAAATCAGTGACTATTTGATATTCAATATAAGCAATTTAAAGGTAAATGTTGACGAAGTTAATGTTTACAAAATAGCAATGATAGTAATGTCACTTCACCAATAAATACTAGAATGATACAACGTTCAATATAACAAATCACTTCTTAACTCAATTAATGCCTTCAAAAACCATTCAATTGCTCAAAAGACAAAACGTTGTTGCATCAATGATATAATAACAAGGACTGACGTCAACATTTAGGGTTAGTAGGGTTAGGTAGAGCTAGGGTTAGTGCAGTTAGGATTTCAATTCAAAGGTGTTAAAAGTGTTTAGATCAGGTTCTACTTCAACGTTTGAGGTCTTAGATCAATTCCTTTAGGGTAAATGGAGTCAATAATGAAGGATGAAGAGTTGAAGGAGGACGGCTAAGGACTGGAGGGAAGAGCTCTGAAGTGCTTCTATGGCAGAGCCTCAGAGACAAAACCCTAGGGGAGAGAGGCTCACTCTGGTGTTGCTATGGAAAGGCCTCGTGCTCTCTCCTCCTTCCTTAGATGGAAAAATAGGCTAGCATGAAAGATAAAGTAAATACAGGAGAGTCAATGAGGGAGAGTGTTTCTACAACAAGGCTCTATCATCAAACCCTAGAAGAAAATGGCCCTAAGTGTAGATAACCTAAGCCTGGGATGTCTCCTCCTTCTTGAGCTCTGAGAAGTACGGCTAGCATATGAAGAGGGAAAAAATGAGTGTAGCTAAGGTTAGGCTCAATCCTCTTCAGCATGAAAGAGCAGAGTGTTTCTATGGTAAGGCTCTATCTTACTTCAGCAAACAAAATGGCTAGAAATCTTGACCGGGACATGAGACAAGGACCAATTATGTGTGCTTGTCACCTAGGGTTTATGCAACAAATTTATAATAATAAATGCAAGTATTAACAATACAACCATTCAATTAAGAATTTATGCAGAATTTCACTTACATTTTACCAAGAAACATCATAGCAAACACTAGTTGTAACACCTTTCATCAAGAGAAATGCCAAAAAGTGCCAAGAGAATCTTCCTTCAATAAGTGTGCCTCACTAAATCATCCAAAACCCTAAATTAGGGGGCAAATTTCAGACCTCACCAAGTGGTGAGTGAAAGATGATGATAAAATGAGAGTCAAAACCCTCAATATATAGTGTATCAATGACCTAATTTTACTTTTTAGGTCATAAAAAGACCAACAAGGCCATAATACCAAGATAATATTGTTTTTACATTAAATTGTCAAATTAAAACCTTAATTGCGCTGCAAAGATAGTAAAATCCCCTTCAAGGGAGGTGCTAGCCCTTTTTAGGGCAAATGAGACATCCAGGAGCAAAAAGTTAGCCCCCCAGGGGCCTCTCCAACATGCCACACGTGCCACTACTACCCAGTCTCCCTCCAAAAGAGTCCATGAAGTTGGATAACATCATGGTGAAGATGGGGGTGTCCTAAGCCTTCCAAGGCTAGTGTCCCACTGAAAAGGGGTCATTCCCCTCAGGTCCAGTCCTATTGGAGTGTCTTTGGTGGAACGTCCTCCTCCTCTTAGGTGAAAAACCCCTGATCAATCTCTGTCCTATCTTTTCCCCCTGATGGGGTCTCAGCATCCATCTGGTGGGCTCTTCAGCCCCATGGAGGTCCGAACTTGTCATCTCCCCATGTGTGCCAGTCCAAATGGTACCTGTCTATCGGGCATGGTCCTGCACATCAAAAGCTACGCCCTCCATGGGCTCATCAGTCACAGGGATCATAGGAATGTCAATCACATCTCATCATCAATATTATTAAACATATGCATAAAACCCCTAATACATTAGTCAATAGCTCAAAGACATTACAAAAACCCGCAATACAAGAATGGAGAAAAGGACAAGGCATCCTATTGGGCTAGTGTCCACAAGAAAAGGAAAGTTTCCAGAAAGATCTCATCCAAGCCATGTAAGTGAGGTGATGTGGCTATGGGATGTCCAAACATGTGGGTGCAGTGAGGGCCAAGGATGCATAAGTGTTTACTTGTGGGTGCCTTTGTAGAAGGTGAGTTGTACCTTTCATGGATGCATTTTTTCAAGATCTCATCCAAGCCATGTAAGTGAGGTGATGTGGATAGGGGATGTCCAAACATGTGGGTGCAGTGAGGGCCAAGGATGCATAAGTGTTTACTTGTGGGTGCCTTTGTAGAAGGTGAGTTGTACCTGTCATGGATGCATTTTTCCAAGACCATTCTTGCCTTTATTCTTTTTATTCTTTTATTTGCTTTTTGTTCAAGAACTAATCAGGGGACACTGCCTTGGCATGGTGACCAGAGTTGACAGTGTTACCCACAAGTACTTTCACAGAGATGAGAAGGTTGGCTCGTGATAAGACCCACTTTCCCTTGGCCATGCAACCAAAGGTCACTACCCTGGCGTGGTAACCAGATGGTGGCAATGTCATACTGTTAGGTATCCATGGACCTAATAGGATGGCTAGTGATGAGACCCCCTATCCTCTGAGTAGGTCTTGTTTTGTTATTTTCTTGGTCCCTCTTGTTTCTTGTTGAGAGGCTTTTCACTGCCTTCTCGGGGATCCCTGGGTGAATCATCTTGAGGTTTTATTTCTAGTCTTTTGTCTTTTACCAACTACTTTTACCTTCTGGGCCTTTAGCCCCTTCTTCCCATGAGATAAGGTGCAATCCTATAAATAGGTCAGCCCAATGCCCGGACAAGGGGAGTGGGATAAATGAGCGGGAGATAAGATGAAACAGTGGTGCTATGATGGGAGCGGACAATGGCTCTTCAGAAATTCCACCAGTGGAAAACCAAGACCTATATGCATAAGCTTGCTAGGGCACCTTGTCAATTTCCCCAAGCATGGCCAAGTGGGCTAATGTAAGATCCAAGCAGTTGTTAGAGATAAAAGAAATCTAATGCATATATTTAAAGGTTTCAATGAACAAAAGTGACACATACCATGATACCTGGACCAATTACCTCATGGAGCAAGAACCTCTTCTGATCTAGGATCAAGCCGATGGTGATGGATGTTGTTGTTCTTGACAAGACATGGATGATGAATGAAGAGAAGGTGGGCCCTCCAGGGCCATGCTCAGGTCAATCCTACTCTCGGTACTCCATGTCTAGGACCCGTGGACCTCGAGACATGGTCTCCTAGTTATCCCTAAAAAGTGGGGATAACAGGGCCTATCACAACCAACTACAAGACCATGGAGATGTATTTCACAGAGGAGAGTGGACGAAAGGTAGTGCTCTAAGGCATGATAGGTAACTCAACCAAGGTAGTTTTGACCAAGAGGATGGAGGCCATATTCAAGATAGAGGAGATAGTATATGCAGCTGAATGCAAAATTTTAGCACATGTGGACAAGCAGGGAAAAGTTCACTACACACCAGAAATCCAGGAAATCATTGACAAACACAGCAAAGTGTTTGGACATATTCCACCAGGGGTGCCACCAGATAGGGGGTTTGAGCACATCAATGGGTTGGAGGCAGGAGAAAAACCAGTCATCACCACATCGTACAGACATTCGAAGAAGTACAAAGATGAGATATAGAAGGCAATCAAAGAACTCTTGGATATGGGGCACATCAGGCCAAGCTCCAGCCCTTTTGCTTCTTCAGTTGTATTGGTCAAGAAGAAGGATGGAACCATTCACATGTGCATTGACTTCCGGGCATTAAATAAGAAAACAATCAAAAACAGGTATCCTATACCAAGGATTGATGAACTGCTGGACAAGCTGCATGGGCTGTCTATTTCACAAAGATTGACCTACGTTCTAGCTACCATCAAATCAAAATGAGGGAGGAGGAAATCCCAAAAAATTCTTTCAGGTGTCATTATGGTCACTACGAATTCTTAGTGATGCCCTTCGGGTTAACCAATGCCCCAACCACGTTCCAATCTTGTATGAACCATGTCTTCAACAAACAGTTGAGGAAGCATCTCTTGGTATTCTTTGATGACTTGCTCATTTATAACAAGATGTGGGAGGAGCACCTTCAGCATGTGGACCAAATTTTGTCTATCATGGAGAAGCATTCATTGTATGCTAAGGAGTCTAAATGTGAATTTGGAATGACAAAGGTTCTTTACTTGGGACACATCATTAGAGTGAAGTGGGTACAGGTACATCAGGAGAAGATTCAGGCAATAATGGAGTGGCCTACACCAAAAATCGTTACAGAGTTGAGGGGATTTCTAGGCATTTGCACTTACTATAGTAAGTTTATCAAAGGATTCTCTTAGCTTTGTGCACCTTTGACCATTTTGACCAAGAAGGGAGCATTCAAATGGAGTGAGGAGGCCCAATTCAGATTCGAAAAGATGAAAAAGGTGATGAGCACATGCCCAGTCTTAGCCCTACCATATTTCAGCCAACCTTTCACTTTGGAGTGTGATGCCTCGGGAGAAGGTATTCGGGCTGTACTGATGCAAAATAGGCACCCTCTTGTCTATGAGAGCCAAAAACTCAGGGGACCTGAGTTACTTTACACCATATATGACAAAGAAATGTTGGCCATCATGCATGCTTTGGCCAAATTCAGACAATACCTGGTAGGTGCACGATTTGTGGTAAAATCATATCATAACAACCTTAAGTACTTCTTGGAGTAGAAGGACTTAAATGAAAGACAATAAAAATGGGTAAGCAGAATACAGGCCTATGACTTTGACATTGAATTCGTCAAAGGGAAAAATAACGTGGTGGCAGATGCATTGTCTAGAAGGCCATCGGTTTATGGCATATCAAATGTGTCAGTCGATTGGAAGGACCACTTGGTGATGGAATACTCAAAAAATCAGTTCACCTGTCAGGTAATGGATGGGCAAGTACAGGACGATAACTTCAGGGTCATTGATGGCATCATCTATTATAAGGGCGGAATCTTTTTGGTCACTGAATTGGCCTTCAAGGCCAAAGTGTTGCAGGCATGTCATGACTCACCAATGGTAGGGCACCAAGGGATTGGCAAGACATACAGGTAGGTAAGAGAGAGGTTTTCATGGAAGGGCCTCAAGGAGGACGTGATGAATCATGTCAAGGAGTCTACTACTTGCCAGGAGAATAAGGATGAGCACTCTCACCCGACAAGACTGTTGCAACCCCTACCCATCCCAGAGCATAAGTGGGAAATCATATCCATGGATTTCATCACAGGATTGCCCAAGGTGCAGGGGAAGGATTGTATTTTCGTGTTGGTGGACATATTGACGAAGTTTGCACACTTCTTCTCCATTGCTACAGATTTTAGTCCAGCACAGGTGGTCGAATTATTCTTCAGGGAGATCTTCAGACTTCGCAGTTTACCCAAAACCATTATCAGTGACAGGGATAGCAGATTCATGAGTACATTTTGGTAGGAGTTATTCAGGCTAGTTGGTACGACCTTGACTCCTAGTACTAGCTATCATCCGTAGATGGATGGGCAGACTGAAATAGTCAACAAATGGGTGGAAGGCTATCTCAGGAATTATGTGGCCGAGCAGCAGAAGGCATGGGTCAGATGGTTTCATTTGGGGGACAACTGCTACAACACCACCCATCACATGTCCATAGGCATGACCCCATTCAGGGCATTGTACAATTATGATCCACTCTCTTTCATAGATATTTCTTTCGGTGACAGCAGGGCCCCGATGGTACAAGATTGGGTACAGCAGAGTCGATACATCCTCAGGGAGTTGAAGGATCATTTACAGAGCGAATAGAACCAACAAAATGTCCAAGCAGATAAACACAGGTTTGAGCATATGTTTGAGGTTGGTGACTTAGTTTACCTAAGCCTCCAACCATACAGGCAGGCTTCTATAAAAATAAGAGGAGCAAAGAAGCTGCAACCATGTTTCTTTGGGCCCTATAGAATCAGGAGGAATGTAGGCGTTGTAGCTTATGAGCTAGAGCTCCCACAGGGTAGCAAGATACATAATGGCTTCCATGTGTCTTGCCTGAAGAGGGCCATCAACTAACAAATCATGACCCTTGAGGTGCTGCCACTTCTAGACGAAGAGGGGAAACTAGTTCTGATTCCGGAGGAGATACTAGAGGTTCGGGAGAAGAAGCTTAGGAAGAGAAGCATCAAAGAGTACATGATCAAATGGAAGGATTTACCCATTGAGGATGCCACGTGGGAGAATGAACAGGTGGTGTGGGAGAGAGGTTTGGAATTGCTTGAGGACAAGAAATTTCTAGCAGGGGAGACTGTAATGTCCCCCACCTCTTGATGGAGAGGTCTGGGAAGACTTAGTGGTCTAGGCATCCCCACTAGACCATAGTCTCACACAACATGGGGGAAAAGTCAATCAAACTAATGTTATATTTTGAAGTTGACTTAGGAAAAAGAGAAAAAGGGCAAAAAGTAACTCAATGAAGAATTAAAAGCTGGAGGTTGAGTTAGGAGTCGAACCTAGGGGTTAAACTAACTCAACAGGAAAACATAATAGAGGTAGAAAAGAAAGGCTAGGGTGCACCTCTCATTTCATCTTGGATATTTGGTATTTTGCTTGTTGAGCTCTTGAGTACACAGTTTTGAGGGTTTTGATATTACAAACCCTAGAGAACAACTCAGTGGTGAAAGATCCCACTCACCTTGTTCCAAGCTTGGTCTCGGGGATGAAATACTCCACCCACACCATTCTACATTCATCATCTATTCAGGAGAGCAGCAGGGTCGTACCGGTTAGGGTTTTTCCAGCAGGGGCGCACCATTGATTGAGGATCAGTTTGATCCAGCTTATTGAGAGAGCTTTGGGAGACTTCAATATTAGGGTTTTGCTTGCAGGACCTTGCCCATCATTTTGGAGGCTTTCTTGAGGAGTTACTATAGCCAGATCATTATCTATAGGTTGGGATGGATTTTGAAGGAAGGAGGACGTTTCGGTGATTCAGTGATTCTCATATCTTGGACGCTCTACCTCAGATCTGACCTTGAAACTTTTCCTAGGGGTTTGTGACTGCCTGAGCTATCATCCTAGAGAGTTTCAGGAAGTTTAGAGGCCTCATTCATCCATGCCGAATTGTTGGTCCTATCTAGGGTTTCAGGAGGGCCGTACCAGTTTAGGGTTGCAACAGTTGGGGGAGGAAGACTTGGTATTTGGGCTTCATCTTTCAGGTGGGGGTTCACAGTGCCCTATTCTATCTCTTGGTGGAGTTTGGTAGCATTTGGAGATCTTCTTCAGGAGGGTTGAACCCTTGGTCTTCATATTCTTTAGCAGGACGTACCAGCAGCTAGGGAGGTTGTGAAAACCCTAGCTTTTTGTATTGGATCTCTCATATTGTATTAAGCCTTTGGGAGGCGTGTCTTGTGTTTCGAGAGCATTTTCTAGCAGCTCATATCTTCTGTTATTGGAGCCATCTGATTTTATTCCATATCTGCTCGTATATTGTATCGGGTTTTTGCTATTTCCTAATAAAGAGGTCAAATCTATGCTTTGTGGTTCCATATCTTGTATGTTGATGAAATCTTACATTGTGTTGAATGAATCTTGATAAATTGTGTTGAACAACTAAGCATAAACCCCAAGGCTGAAATATTAGTGGCGATGTTGCAAACACATACAATCAAATAGTTAGTTCAACTGTTAGCTAGTGTCCCCAAATGAAAAAATTGGCTTGGGAACATTACAATTAGGTTTTCCAAATCCAGTTGGCAAGAGTTTGAAGAATCCGAACAAATGAAGAACACAACCTTAGTAGAAGATAGGCTTGATGGAGCAAGCAACTTTAGCTCCTGGAAATCAAGGCTCCAGGTCACCCTTGAAGAATATGACCTTTTGGATGTGGTAACTAAAACTCTACCAACCACAACTACTGATATAGATAAGAAGATAAGAAAGGAAGAAGATGTCAAAGCAAGAAAAATAATCATCCACTCAGTAAGACATCACCTCTTACCTAGTATTTCCAACTTGAAGACAACATATGATATGTATGAAGCATTAAAACAAATGTTTGAAAGTGACAACACCCTCAAAGATCTTACCTTGAAGAGCCAACTTCAAAGTACCAAGATGATGAAAGGTGACACAATTGATATCTTCTTTATGAATATATCAGAGATTAAAGAACAACTAGAAACCATTGGAGAAATCATGTCTGATAGAGAACTTGTCTTAACCACTCTCAACAACCTTCCAAAACATTGGGAGACTTTTCTTCAGAGTATCATTGGAAGAGAAAGTCTACCAAACTTTGATCGTCTATGGAAAAATTGTAATCAAGAAAAACTTAGACTTAGAAATAGAGGAGTGGAAGACTCCCTGGAAGAAAATCACGCTCTTGCACTTCATACAAAGAAAGGAGGAAAATCAAAAGAAACTTTAGACAAACATTCAAAGATGAAAAGTCTTCATGAAACTCAGGTTATAATCAAAGAAGAGATGTTTCAGAAATTCAGTGCTTCAGATGTGACAAATATGGACACTATGCAAGAAACTGTCCAACCAGGAAGAAGGGAAGACAATATGATTCTACCGCTGACATTGATCCAGATACACCTCAAAAGAATGAAGATAAGAGAGTGGAGAATTACTTCCTCTAATCTAAACATGACTACAAACCCAGGTAAATCAATTGATCTCTAATTTTATAGTTGATTTCATTTTTAAATAAATGAAGGGTATTATCCCTAGTATGGGAGCCCTCAAAGACTTGGACCATTATCCCTGGTACAGGAATCCAAACCGTATTTGATTGATTATTATGCTAGACAAAAAAACATAAAAGATCTAACAAGAAATAAAAGAGAAGAATTCCAAGCTAGACCATCCAGGGAGAAAGGATACAACTTATGAGGTAACCGTGAATCTTCGAAGACATTCCAAGAGCGACATTCCTAGTCAGAGACGGATTGAGACATTCAGAGTTGTTTTCCTTGAAGAAGAGAGGGCCTTTCAATAAGACCCAGAGAATATAAGATGGAGATTGACAGTGAGACAATACCTTCTCCCCCTTCAGCAGTTCAGAGGGAGACAGACATTATTTCAGCTAATCCAATTGCACCAGTTGATATATCGAGAGATATTGCAGTAAGGGCATAAAAAGGCATGCCTAGGGTCAAAAAAACTCTGCTAGAAGGAAGAGAAACATACAAGTCCCTCAAAAGACACCTTGAGAAAGAAAAAGGCCTTTTTGAAAGCTATTCTTCAGCCATGATCCATTTCATTGAAGAAACAACAAGAGAAATAGGTATGGCAAGATGCCATAACAAAATAATGTCAATGTATCTTAAAGAATGATGTATAAGATATTATTCAGAAACGAGAACCTAATTTTGATGACCTGTTCAGAAAGCCTTGTTGTTGAAAGCAAGTAAGCTTGGACTTCTGATTTCAAGATTAAGGATCTGAGTATGATACTCTACTTCTTGGAAGTATGAAGAAATAAAAAAACATTGTGATAGATATGAAGAAAATGAATGATTATGATTTAGACAAGATTGATCCACAACTAATTGGATAATTGGTATATCTAGTTAACACCAGACCTGATTAATGCTTTGCAGTGAATATGCTTAGCCAATCCATGAGCCAGCCGAGACAGACTCACTTGAGAACAGTAAAGCATGTATTGAGATAAATACAAATCATAACTTGATATAGTCTGAGATATGACTCCAAGTGTGAAATTGAGTTTGTAGGGATATGCCTATACATATTGAGCAGAGAGTAAAGTAGACTGGAAGAGCACATCTGGTTGTTGTCTTACCATGAAGTTTTCCATGGTTTCCTGATGCAGTAGGAAACAAAACTCTGTGGCCTTGAGTACCACAGAAGCAGAGTATATAACATTGAGTGTGCAAAGCAATGTGGCTTCACAAGATTCTGACATATTTACTTAATCATGAGATAGATTCTATGATGATAACAAGAGTCGTGTGTAAAGATCTTTGAGAACCCAATGTTTCTTGATAGATTGAAACACATTGAGATGAAATATCATTATATCAAAGATATGATGCAGAGGAAAATAGTACACATGCAGTACCCTTCTACATATGAGCAGATTGCAGACATCTTCATCAAAATTATCTTGGTGAAGAATACCTCCCTACTTGAGAGGGAGTGTTGATGACTACAACCAAGACAAAGTTCAAAGTACATCCGTGTGAGACTTGGCATGATGAAGAATGCCTCCCTAGTTGAGAGGGAGTGTTGATGATTGCAGCTATGTGAGACATTCTCGAGGACATAAACCTAAGAGAGAGCCCCTGAGAGGGGTGTGTGGTTCCTATCTAAGACAGAATTGGAACATAGATATGGCCTCCTCCTTACAGAGAGTTGAGAAGAACTCCAGATGATTCTCCTGTGTAATGTTGTGAGAAAGAAGATCTGCAGAGTTGGATGTGCATGTGGCTAATCACTAGGTGAACATGTGAAATCCCAAAGTGATGGGTGCATCATCATGATAATAGAAATGAAGATGATGTATTAGCCTCCTCTGAGTAGAGAGTTGATGAGAAACTCCAGATGAATCTCCTGTGTAATGTAGTGGGAAAGAAGATCTGTTGAGTGGACGTGCCTATGGATGAGCACAGGTGAACCTGATCCCAGTGGTTGAGCACTAGTGAAGAAGTGGTTATTTTGTGTAATGCAGTAAGACAAAGATATGGACATCCCTATGGATGTGCCCCTAGTGGATGAGCACTAGTGGGTGTATAAGATCCCTTGCTATATTGTTCAAAAGTCAGACCTAAAAAGAAAATAGAGGAGTGGGCAATGAGAGGTTAGTTACAAGTCCTTATCATTTAAGAAAACAAAAAAGCCCTTAATATAAGCCATTTGATGTAGGTTGGGGAAAAAACAAAAACATGAGCCATTCGATGTAGGTAGGTAGAAATACATATGGGTGTGTGCCTTGAATCAGATATCATACATGCCATCTTTACCTCTGCGAATGTGTTGCAATTCTATGTACTTCGATTCATTCTATAATTTCCACCTCTGCAACTTGAAGAATTGGATTAACAACCTAAGACATTCAATGTAGATAGGTAGCAGTACCTTATCACTGGGTGTGCATCGTTGAGTTCAGATATCACTAGGTGTGCATATTTATGTCGGTGAACGTGCTGCAATTATCGGTACTTATATTAATGACATGATTTCCACTTCTTCTACAGGTTGAATGAATATTTATTTATGCAGATGATATCGTCTTTCATAGTCACACAGTATGTACTCTGCTACTATGAATTTCCATCATCTCAGAATTTGCAACAGAATCTATACTGTACTCGGTCTCTCTTCATTATTTTGTATCTGTTGCCACCTTATACACACCTGGGAGACGTGGAAGAAATTGTCAATCCACTCGGTGTGTCCTTGGGGGAAAGTGAGAGTTAAGGTGATGTCACCTAATCCTCAACTCCTCCATCTAGGCCAACTCCTAGCGAAGCCAAGGGGGGTAGTCCCTAACAAATATACTAAGGCTTTTAAGCTAAGTACGAAAATTGAAATCTAGGAGTTTATTGATTCTTCAAACCATTAACCATAAACTGAATAAAACATGAAACAAACATTCACCACGATATATATATAATCAAATGAACATTAACTTGCATCAAAAGGATACTGAGAAACAATTGTTAGGTGCAAGCTTCATTTACATTAAATATATAACCAATTATGACATGAAGCCTGTGGCTTTGCTGAGTGTGAAAATTGAGACCAGTGCCTTAATGGGAATCGTGGGCAATGTAGTTCGAGTGTTTTATTAAGGTAAATTAATGTTCAATTAGTGAAATAGTTTGGGCCTCCTTGGTGGTTAACTCTTTGCTTGGAAACTTGCGGAGAGATTTACCGAAACCTAAATGGTCTCACCAGTAAAACTCACTCAAAGTGTTAGATGTCCAAAACGGGTGGGAAGCCAGGTCCTGAGAGGGCCTGCCTTACTTCTCAGGTCACTTCAAGGCATTTTCCCGCACATCAAATTAACAACTTTGGGGGTTGTCCTAATTAAAACTATCAACCACTGACCAGCACAACGTGTATGAACTTACT